>CACRXK020002995.1:0-39019 GCA_902702795.2 Paramuricea clavata | reverse complement strand
TTGAATCTGTGAATGATTCTCTGGTGAAGTATCGTCTAATCAATACATGTACTTACGATTTCTGGCACCACTTTATGGAAATGGAAGTTGGTAAGTAACGTTTCAACTATCGGCGTAGGCAGTTTATACTGTAAAAAAACAGTACACTTACACTAAAAGTACACTTTCAGTTTGGGCAGTTTTCACTGTAAATCTTTAGTGAAATGTTTGAGACTGTCTGAGTCTGCACTTTCAGCTTGGATAGTTTTCACTCTAAATCTTTTGTGAAATGTTTGAGACAGAGTTTGCACTTTCAGCTTGGGCAGTTTTCACTATAAATCTTTAGTAAAATTATGTTTGAGACAGAGTCTGCACTTTCAGCTTGGGCAGTTTCATAGTAAATTTTAGTAATATTTAGCTTTCTCTGATACATTCTGTGTAATCACTCACACTGGTGCTTAAAAGGTACAAGTTTATTTAATTTCTTTCTAATTTTTTGTCCAGATGAATTCTCAGTGGTCTTTTTTCCAAAATGGTAAAATTTAACCTCACAGTAACTCTTGAGGATGCTCTTGGTCAACTGAAATATAACATGATTTTCACCAACTGGTGAGTCACAAAAATATGGTGATCTAGCTCAGTAAAAAGACTGCATATGCACAATGAAGCCAGAACATATGGACAATGAACAATGAAGCCAGAACAGAAGTGGTCAGAGCAAACAAGTGTCTGCTTTTTGAGAACAGAACAGTATGGACAATGCAACCAGAACAAAAGTGGTCAGAACATATAAACATCTGCTTTTTGGGTGACCACTTTTCTTGATGAACATTTTGTATCAACTGTTTTCATAGTAATTCATCCTTAAGGATGTTTATCATGTTAATGCAAGTCTAATTTCAATCAATATAATAGTATACTGTAAAAAACTAAAAATAAATTGCTTACTGATGAAATGTCCTGGGAAGTTTTCTTTTGATTTTTTATTCTGTCAATTGACCCTTCACTATTACTTCTTATACTTTTTGCATCAGGAATGACTTTACCCATTGCTATGAAATTTTCTGAGTTTAATTCAAATTTTTAATTTCAATTGGCACCAAAACTTCTTCAGGTCTCCAAATTTTTTTAAAAATTGGATATTTTTTTAATGATATTTACAGTAACCACTAAACTCAAAAGGCAAAAATTGAGAGTTTATCATCTTTTCATTTCCTGAGAGTACTGGCAAATTTATTTTATTTTTTTAGAAAAGTTTAATTATTGTGCATCTGATGAGTCAAAGAATTAGAAAACACTATTACACAAAGTCAAAAGTAATACTTTATTATAACAATTATAGAATTATTTATACAATAGTGAGTGCAACTATATTTAAGATTATAAAATCTACTGTGCATCAAGCAGTTTATCCCATTGACCTTACAATATACAATAATGCAAGAAGTAATGTGTCTCATTACAAAATAGGGTTTCCCAAAGCAGTTCTAAAATTCAACTGATTATCAATGACCTATGCTGTTAATAATTACAGTAATTTGGCAGTTTGATTGCTTGAATTAAAAACAAAAGGTCTAGGACTCAACAGAAAGAAATATGTCTTAACATCAAATATTAAAGATAGTTTGAAGCATTCATACAATTGAAGGTTTTAGAAAGTTTGATTATCAACTACATTTACATAAAGCAATAGCAATTATGTTATTTTGCCTGCGAATATATAAAAAAGTTGCAATTATTCTTCTCTAGCTTCTAATACATTTTAATCTTGATGTGATTCCATGGAACTATAAAATAATATATGATATGTTGTATGTATGTAATAAATATACAAATAGTAAGGAGTAAGAACCATTTTTGGTGTCAATGTTTTTTATATATCGACTATATCTAAGATTTTAAGTCTATTTTTGCCATTGGGCTATTCCATTTAATATCCGTACCCCCCCTGTCGAGGATACATGTTTTTCATTGTCATACCCCTGAAGAATTCCAAGCTCAAAACTGTTTACCCCTGAAGAATTCCAAAATTCCAAGCTCAAAACTCTTTACCCCTGAAGAATTCCAAGCTCAAAACCTTTTACCCCTAAAGAATTCCAAAATTCCAAGCTCAAAACCCTTTACCCCTGAAGAATTCCAAGCTCAAAACCTTTTACCCCTGAAGAATTCCAAGCTCAAAACCCTTCACCCCTAAAGAATTCCAGGCTCAAAGCCCTTTACCCCTGAAGAATTTCAAGCTCAAAACCTTTTACCCCTGAAGAATTCCAAGCTCTGAAAAATTTCAATCTCAAACCTCTTTTACCACTGAAGAATTCCAAGCTCAAAACCCTTCACCCCTGAAGAATTCCAAGCTCTGAAAAATTTCAATCTCAAACCTCTTTACCCCTGAAGAATTCCAAGCTCAAAACCCTTTACCCCTGAAGAATTCCAAGCTCAAAACCATTTACCCCTGAAGAATTCCAAACTCAAAACACTTTACCCCTGAAGAATTCCAAACTCAAAACACTTTACCCCTGAAGAATTCCAAGCTCAAAACCAAAGACCCCTGAAGAATTCCAGGGATCCTCGACAGGGGGGGTACGGATATTAAATGGAATAGCCCATTGATAAACTGTGACTAAAATATGTTTTTCAGTGTCGCTGTCTTTTACAAAAGAATATGCAAATACATTCACAATTTTGCCATGAAGCAATGACGATAGCTCAAAATGTTTTATTTGGAATTGGTGGAACTATATTTATATGTACATCAACAATGATGGTTTGTCCATAGGGTTTGTCCTATGGGCGCCCTTCATACGGGTCGACAAATATTGATATTTTCGAAAAAAATAATTAAATTCTGCCTACCCATTATTCACAATATGAATCTCCAACGATCTGGCATCATTTACAACAAGTTGCACACTTGAAAAACCAAAATTGACTGCATAAAAGAGGATTTATTGTCAACTTTGTCCATTTCCGCAATACAAAATATACAAATTATCACGCTCGGTGGGAACGACCAATATGGCCGCCGCACGTAAACTGCGACTGCGATCAGGCTTCAATTTTCGCCTGCCTACAGGGTGGGATGCGCTATCTAGTGTATATGAGATATCTATGCGGGCACCGCATTTTAGTACTGTGTCTGGTTAACTTATGTATTCGTAAACATTTATACTCGATAGTCGATATGTAAATGGTACATTATATGGATCAAACTGGAACAAAACAAAAACTGAAGTTTTAATTTTGGGAAATTTGTATATAAATAAATTTATATATAAATTATATAAACCCTAAACAGCTCATCGATTTGTATGTTAGCGCTATTAAAAGTAGACAATATTGAACAGTGATCTGAAGTTATCATGCAACTGACAACAATGTTTTATCTCAAAATACTTGCATATGATGATATTTTACAAATATATCGGGATTTTTGGACCAATTTTAAACTTAGCAAGGCAAAAAGTCTCCACTCAAGGATAATATCTTCTTCTCAAAAGGTAAAATACTTAGAATACTTGATTAAATTGTTTACTTCGACGGTATGTAAAGTAACAGCGTTTGACTTGCAAACCGTCAAAAACGGACGATTTCAACGCGCTGTCGTTTATCGCGTATTCATTTGCCAAAAGAAGTATTTACGTCAATTGAAACTTGAAAGCTTGTTTATTAAGGAGCCAACAAGTAGAAGCATGATCGATTTGGAGCTTTATCGCATGGTGAAAATCGGTTTTGTTAAGACGTTATCGTAAATGATGTAAGATAGTGTGCTCCAAAACTACGATTATTTCTATTCCTAAAAGTAACTCCGACTTCCTGTAACTCACGTACCCGGTCCTTTGAATAACCGAAAACAAGATTTTTAGGGTTTTAGATCGATTAGAAACGGTTGTCGTCGTGAAATTTGTCGGTAAAATCAGCGCATATTTTCCCAGACAAAATGGCGATTTAGGGTGGTCGTGTTAAAACGGCATTTTCTCAAAGTTAAAAAAGCATTTGACCTAAAAAAATATATGGTGCATTTTCAGATATAACAAGGTATATCTGGGCAAAATTTGAGCAAAATCGATTTTTCAGTCGTGGCCGCGAAATATCTCATATGTTCGATTTTTACTGACATTCACTCGCTTTTTAAAAACAGCAATTTACTAATAAACATCGAGCAAAACAAAGAAGAATCATTTTTAATAATATGAACTGACATGAACATAACAGTCCGTTCACACTGGAGGCAATGCTACAACGCTACGCTATTTTCTAATTTAAACTTACCTTTTCAGATATGAAATTTAAACTTACCTTTTATACAATACATAAAAACACTGTAAAAAGTGACTAAAACCTTTCCAAATATTTAAATTTTGTCGACTACGCCACAGAGTAAGGGACTACGCGCTGGATTTATTAGTTTTACGCATCACTGCTCATGCGCATAAATAACCTGCGAGCAGGCTGGGCAGAATTCAACCTGCGAGCAGGCTGGGCGAAATTCAAACCGCCCCAGCCTGGGGATCGGGCAGGTTAGAAAATGTCCCAGGGAGGGGATCAATTTTATAACCAAACCCCCTATACTGTCCCGGCTCCCCCCCCCCCCCAACGGGGTTTACATTGATAGGTGCATAATGTACCATTTTACATATCGACTATCGAGTATAAATAAATTTTTAAGAATACATAAGTTAATTATTAAGCAGCTGTTAACAGCGTGCGTGTGAAATGAACATTAATCCATACAAGGATTTGTTATTTTATTATATATTCTACCACCTCAAACCAAGCCTGAAAATAAGCGGCCGGTCACGGACATTGTTCGGTACGAAAAGGTAATTGTCCGGCACAACTGTTTCCTTGCCGGACAGTTTGTCTGGTAGCATGCACATTAATATACTATTGGTGAAACTGGCACTATTAAAAAATTCATATATTTCTAAATATTTGCATTCCACATTTAAAAATTATGTGAATTCAAATTTCATCGCGTATGAATATTAAGATAATATGCCTGTGAAATGCTGTGAAATTTATGTTCCGTTTTATATTCCGTATGATATAATTGACTAGCTATAGTGGCTTTAAAATTGTTGTGACTAAGCTTTTCATTGGCTTCTTTTATTTCAAGGACCACTAAAAATAGGTACGCAGTGCGTACATGTTGCATGCCATCTGAAACTTAGCCTGAATACAGACCTTCGTTTTGCTCGCCCTAAAATTCGCGGGTGGGAGGCGCAAAACGAAGGTCTGATGAAAATCATGTCAAAACGCTGTGATATCTGACCGCCTGGTGGTCGGAATAGCTGATTGCCTAATTCACAGGGAAATGGGTTGTGATTGGTTGGTCGCTAAACATGAAAAGATTTGAAAAGATCACAATATATTTCAACGGTATTCTCAACTATGCATATAGTGTAATATTCTAAATATTTTGTGAAGCCGAACAATAAATAGCTAACAGTATCTACCGTCTAAAATTAAAACTAGAGCGAGAATAGAGCAGACTTGTCAAATACTTCAGCGTTGTGTCATTCCGTTGTAATATAGGCCTATAATACAATAATTTTTATACTATTTACGTTTTGTGATAATCATAATAAAACTGATACAATTATACACATAGGCCTATGTGTCAGTGCAATAGTGCGTTTAAATTTGCATTTCGATAACATAGCACGTACAAAATATTATGTTTAGATTTTAGCATTGTATAGCGGTTTCAAAATGTATAAATTGTAAGAGTTCGGTCCTGTTTGGATGCAATTCAACAATGGGACTACCCTGGATTAAAGACCCTCCCACAGTAAATAATAAATTGAAATGTCGCGAAGGCTCTGGTTCAACGGGGCGATTCTTTGATTAAACCGTGCTAATCACAAAACAGAATTAGTGTTTTTAGTACAGAATCTGTACTAAAACCACTAATTCTGTTTTGTGATTGGCGCGGTTTAATGAAAGAATCGCCCCGTTGAACCAGAGCCTTGGCGACATTTCAATTTATTATTTACTGTCGAAGGCTCTGGAATCCAGGGTACAATGGGACCAGGCCATTGCCAAATTTGCGTACGCAGATTTTATTGCATTTATAGAATGTGTTGAAAATGTTGTATTATTACTAGCTGTAACTGTTTGAGTGCAAGGGGTAAGAGTACATAAAAGCAACATACTGCATGGGGTTACCAATATTTTTAATATTTATTCAAACATCCGTAATACAGACTCTTACTTTGTTTACAAACTTTCAATAAGTGAATCGACAACTTTCGTTGTATTTTTAGGTGTTACATGCAAATATGTCAATCATCATCGTTAATTATTGCAAAATGCAAAGTGGGCGGTAGAGCGTTTTGACATAATTCTCATCAGACCTTCGTTTTGCGCCTCCCACCCGCAAATTTTTGGGCGAGCAAAACGAAGGTCTGTATTCAGACTATCTGAAACTTCAACCTGATACTCAGGGTTTTTACTTCCACTCAGGGTTTTTATTTCCGCTATAAGTGAAAACCCTGAGTATCAGGTTGCTGAAACTTATGATGCGCTATAGCGCTTATAACCTTTGGTACAACTGGTGTTAAACTTAAAATGTTGATTCAATAAGTTTAATATCAATATATTTATTGAAAAATAGCTAAATAGCTATTATGTCAAAATAAGAAAACTTAAGATTCTCACACGAATTAGCCAACGGTGCAGACTCTAGCAGAAAAATGCGAACAGGCAATGTTTTTATAAGCGACCGTTAATAGTTAGTTGCAAGCGACGGTAATAATAGCATTAAAAAGGTCAAAGTGGGTCAAGGTATTATCGAAAGCGATTGACTGTTAGATTTCCTTTACAATTTAGCTTTATTATAACTTTTTAAATTGAACGTATAAAAACCCGTGGAAACGGTGAATTACTATAATAGATTGAAAATGATTATTTATCATTTTGACGTTTGAGTGATTGAAATGAGTTAACTTACACTACATCGAATGTCATAGTGTTGAATGTCATGTTGAACCGTATGCGTACTTCACAATGGTTCCTACTTCGTTGTATTGAATTTCAATAGTATTAGCCTTCTATTTATAATTCAAATTTTGTTTGATATTTATATTTCATGTTATTTACAAAATGTGCTGTAGTTTTGAAGCTTTGTGCACAATATAATCAGTGCAAGCACAATGGCCCCGTTTCAGTTTGAGTATATAAAAATCGAGTATTTTGATAGCGTTGGGCTTGATATATATAAAATATAAACGCCTCAGTGAATATTAATCTGCAGTGCAAGCACAACGGCTCCAAAATCACAACAAGCACAATGGCCCGTTTCAGTTTTAGTATATAAAAATCGAGTATTTTGATAGCGTTGGGCTTGATATATATAAAATATAAACGCCTCAGTGAATATTAATCAGCAGTGCAAGCACAACGGCTCCAAAATCACAACAAGCACAATGGCCCGTTTCAGTTTGAGTATATAAAAATCGAGTATTTTGGTAGCGTTGGGCTTGATATATATAAAATATAAACGCCTCAGTGAATATTAATCTGCAGTGCGAGCACAACAGCTCCAAAATCACAACAAGCACAATGGCCCGTTTCAGTTTGAGTATATAAAAATCGAGTATTTTGATAGCGTTGGGCTTGATATATATAAAATATAAACGCCTCAGTGAATATTAATCTGCAGTGCAAGCACAACGGCTCCAAAATCACAACAAGCACAATGGCCCGTTTCAGTTTGAGTATATAAAAATCGAGTATTTTGATAGCGTTGGGCTTGATATATATAAAATATAAACGCCTCAGTGAATATTAATCTGCAGTGCGAGCACAACGGCTCCAAAATCACAACAAGCACAATGGCCCGTTTCAGTTTGAGTATATAAAAATCGAGTATTTTGATAGCGTTGGGCTTGATATATATAAAATATAAACGCCTCAGTGAATATTAATCTGCAGTGCGAGCACAACGGCTCCAAAATCACAACAAGCACAATGGCCCGTTTCAGTTTGAGTATATAAAAATCGAGTATTTTGATAGCGTTGGGCTTGATATATATAAAATATAAACGCCTCAGTGAATATTAATCTGCAGTGCGAGCACAACGGCCCCAAAATCACAACAAATAACAGAATATAAGGTAAGTTAAAACAGTAAAGCTTTACCTACCTCGATTTAATTTTTCTAAGGCGCTCAATTACGTAAATTTTCAGCGAACTCGACGAAACCAGCATGAAAAGCTCGTCGGAAAAACTCGGTATTTGTCGTATTATACGAATCTGCCACGTGACTGGTACGCTCACCGCTCACCGCTCACCGCTCACCGCCACCGTGACACGAAATTTAGAGCTATATGAAAGTTGCATGCCATATATGGCATGCAACAAAAAAAATTAGTTAGGCCAGCAATTTGGCCCGCGGCCCGCAAAAACTGACCCGCAGCCCGCAAAAATTGACCCGCAGCCCGCAAAAATTGACCCGCAGCCCGCGGCCCGCTAAATAGCTAGACCCTATATATATATATATATATATATATATATATATATATATATATATATATATATATATATATATATATATATATATATATATATATATATATATATATATATATATATATATATATATAAACCGGTTTCGAGTTAAGGCCGGATTCCACGAGGCGGAATTTTTCGACCGAAACGAAATTTCTCTTTGTCTTTTTACAATTAGTTCTGCTCGAGAGCTCTGAAACAAAGAGAAATTTCGATTCGGTCGAAAAATTTCGCCTAGTGGAAAACCGCCTTTAAGTGCTTGTAAAACAAAAGAAAATTTCGATTCGGTCGAAAAATTTCGCCTAGTGAGTAGTGGAGAACCGCCTTTATACGTCGAATTTTGGTAGTATCGATGCAATTAAGACAATACATGAGATGATAAATTTCATTAAGCTTCATTATCCATTGTTTGAATTGCATTCGACGTGATCCGGCAAAATTCATTCGACGAATAAAACAGGCCTAAATTTCTCGTCGGAACATAGATTATTGTTTTGAATGTACGGCACACATCAAGCAAGCTTCTCAATATAAATATTTAATTGTAACATGTTAAGCGTTGCATGAATAATTACTTATTTAAAAATTCATTATTGAACAAAATCCCCCATATAGGCATAGGCATGCACAGTCTCGGACCTGACATTTATGATGTATATACTTGTACTAAATTGTTAATTAAAAGGTATTGGCAACAAAAAATTGGCTGTTTACTGCTCTATTCTATCTCATCTAGTTCCGAAGTTATACGCAAAAATGTGCAAAATATAAGTTGCTGATTCAGCACAACGTGTGACGTCAAATGAATACTAAACTGAAACATAGCTCAGTTATTATGGGCCCAAATCAAATGAAATTTTGCATACTGATTGTACATGATGAGACGCATTGAAAAACACTTCTAATTTTGTTGCCAAGGTAAAAATGTCGTTCCCAGGCCCCTTGCGCCAGTTTTATAAAACAGCTTTATTCATGGTACTTATAAGAATAAAATAATATCAGAAGTATGTGTACCAAACCTATGCATGCCAAAAGTTTACTTGCATGATAATAATTCGAAAATGACATACACATAGATAAATGCAACTAGTTATTCAAAATCAGTGTAAGGGGCCTGGGAACGACTGTGTTGCCTTGACAACGAAATTAGAAGTATTTTCCCATGCGTCTCATCATGTACTATCTGTATGCAAAATTTCATTTGATTTGAGCCAATAATAACTGAGCTATGCTTCAGTTTAGTATTCATTAACTGACATACTTACCCAACCAATGACGTCACACGTTGTGCTGAATCAGCAACTTATATTTTGCACATTTTTGCGTATAACTTCGGAACCAGATGAGATATAATATAGCAGTAAACGGCCAATCGGCTTATTTTATCATGCTCTTTCAGATAAAGCAATAAAAATTTTTATTGCCAATACCCTTTAATTAACAATTATTGATGAGCTCGAGGTTTTTGTGATATGCGGAATTATTATATGGCTTTTCAACATTCTCTATTCTGATTGGTTGACAAGCGGTCCGTAAAAACCCATATCCGGACCGTGGTCCGTATTTTCCGTATCTGGACCGGTGTCCAGGATGTCGTTTATCTGGCGGGAAATTTTTGCTTTGCAAACAGAAAAAATTTTTGCTTTTTAATTTTCCAATTGTGTGTCATTAAAATTTACAGATAAAAATTTCAAACAACCAAATTGTTTTTGATTGAGCATGCATGCCCACCGTGTATATTGTTACCCAGTGAAACTGGCGATAGCCGATTTAATTTGCGCGAAAACCATATGCTCACAGACTCAGTTCAGCCATATAATAAACCGATTATTGACCTCGCTTGTTCGGTCTGTACTGTGAAACATCAGACCTCTGTTTTTTTGCACGGACCTCGCACCTTCGTCGCTCGGTCGGTCCATACTAAAAAACCTCGGTCGGATATTTCACAGTACAGACCTCACGCTCGGTGAATAAGCCGTTATTATCAAGGTCGAGGTAAGCGTTATCAGCCGAGCCGAAGGTGATAACGCTTACCAAGACCTTGAAAATTCCGCATATCACAAAAACCGAATTAAATAATTGTTTTATTACACATTTGTTTGTGTTAAATAGGTACTGCTTGCTAATCATCGCAGGCTCATTTGCAGATAACTCAGTTACAGTGGTGTCAAGTAACGAAGTAAATGTACTTCAGCATGTAACAAAGTCAAATCTTTTCTGGAGTACTTTTACTTGGAACGAAGTCGTTTTAAGAAGTAACGTTTTACTTCGTTATTTTCATTTTGTGGCGACGTATTTCGCTACTTTCTAACTTTTGTTTAATTTTACGTGATTTATTCCTGATTACCTCGGGTCGGTACGACACCGAGGTCATAAATTTGGCTCCTATTTTTTTCCCATTTTGTGTCGAGCCACGCGCGTAGTCGAAGAGCCTGCGGAGGAGACGACAACTTCCGGTAAATAAGTGTACTTCCGGGAAATTTCAAGCATCGACCAAAGCGAAACGGAACCCGAAGCTGTCCTTGCACAAAATCCGTCAAAATTGTTGATTTAAAACCTGATAATTTTGACATACATGTTTAGCTGGATAACTATTCTCGGGTATATGTTGATATAATGTTCTATACTTCGTATGCATATAGCATGGGAATACCGCGGCCAACTTTCACTTGTTTGATACTGCTAAGCATTTTATGGATGGTTCTTACTGTAACTGGTAACTGGTAGACAACAATTTTGCCAACTGTCCACTCATTACATTCTTCGACTGTGGTACAACTATTACTAATGATGGATCAGTCATATGCACCTAATTATATTTTCGGTACTTTGATATATTTTAAAAATATCTGAAATGACTGTCGTTCTGCTACGTGCAATCAACAAATAGACTGATAATATTGTCTGTTAGTGTTACTAAATACAAGGTGAAGTAGCTATGTATATCATTCACTCGTCCACAAAATATCCCAAATAATGAATAAATACAGTTAAATAATTGCGTCAGTAAATTCTCTAAATTGTTCCTGTATTTAACGATTATCAATTAAAATGTTGAAACGGAACTTTGATTGGCTGATTCACCATTTATACTAGTGAACTATTAAACTATCGTGATTTACACGATTTTTGCATATTTACCAGACGATGCCCTATGCACCGATCCGAGGTTAACGCCTAGCGGGCGTCTTGTTTATTTTAATTTTGGGATAGGTAATACATTCGACTGGGATCTCTCGTATGTGGTTTACTTATATAAGTATTATGTATTTAATGGATTTCTTAAATCTTCAACGGGGTCTGGAAAGTAAACCATGCCGTGAAATATTGTATATTTATAATGCGTGTGCTGTTTTGTGTTTTTTTTTGTATCTCAACTCATCAATGCATGGAGAAGCCCTCCAAACACTCTACAGACAATAGTACTTTTACTTTTACTCTGCACTTCAAGTATTTTTTTAAGGATACTTTGTACTTTTAACTTAAGTACGTTTTGCCTCCAGTACTCT
Organism: Paramuricea clavata; assembly: GCA_902702795.2. NCBI lineage: Eukaryota > Metazoa > Cnidaria > Anthozoa > Malacalcyonacea > Plexauridae > Paramuricea > Paramuricea clavata. The sequence continues at coordinate 27,023 of CACRXK020002995.1, read as the reverse complement.
TTACTGTTTGTTACTCAAGTCATTTTATTGTTACTTGCTTCTACTTCTTACTTTTACTTCTACTTACACCACTGCTCGGTTATCTGAATTTTCTGTAGGTTACGTGATTGCGCGATTTAACTGTAAGCTCTTAGCCAATCAAATTGCTTTTACCAATGTATAATAATAATAATAATAATAATAATTTGTTATTGTTGGGGTTTGTCTGTTAATGACGTGTATTAGTGAGCTGAAAATCTCAATTTCCCCTCAAGAATTAATTCTTCACGCATCTAAGCATTTCACTGAAGATATATTTAAAAGCATTGTTTGCCCAAAATACTATACGCGCACAACTTTTGCCTTAAGTTCACATTAGTCCGGTTTTCATATGGTCGTAAAAATAGAGTAACAATCTTTCACAACGACCAGTTTATAATAGTTTATACCTGTAAACCACATATAAACCATAAGTATTCTCTAGTTATAATCACTCCGCGTATATTCTCAGTTCTAAAACGTTGTATTTCAGCTGATGAAAAAGATCGTGACTCAATCTTTACGACCGTTACGACCATATGGAAACCAGGCTTAACCTGGGGTATGTCGGCGGGCAATTGTCGTCAGCATGCAGTTCAACCAAATAATTCACAAAAGAATGTATGCATCGACAGCTGTAAACAATGATTGCGCAGCCATACCATGCACATGCAGGCATATATGAACCAAGCTTAACTGAAACTGTCGCATGCAACCTGCTTACAGCTTGAGTTGTATAGGTTGCAAGCGACAGTTTTAGGCAAAAGTTGTTTAGTGCAAATCGACCTTACAGCAAAACATTTAAGCAAACGCTGCCAATATAAAGACCATTTAACTGACTAGTGTTTCGTTCGATCATTCAGATCATTTAACAGATCTAAAACAATGTTTGACATACAACATTATTATCAGTTTACATTATTATCATTATTATTATTATCATTATTATTATCAGTTTACATGTCAGGTAGTAAAAATACTGGACTGATATGTGCATGTGCATGGCATATAATTTGCAACATTGTTTGGAACAATGCAAAAGTTTGAGTTCTAAAACGATGATTCAACGTGGTGACCAGTTCCTGGTCCCAGTAGTACGATCGTACTGGTTTACTCACATGCAATGGGTTTACATAAATATGCGGACTAGCGGAGTGCAGACTGCGGAGTGTTGAATTTGCGGAGTGTTGAAAATGTGGAGTGTTGCTGGTCAAACCAAACAATGCCTGCAGAAACAATTAACTTTCCGAACATAACAAACTAGACATCATCTTTGCAACTATGAATACGTGCAACACATCATAAGCTGACACCATGCATATGTTAATACACGTCCCACGAATACCTCGACAACAATCTCAAACCTAATTTGTGACAATGTACAAATCCTTCACTCTAGCACATCTAACTTCCTTTTATTCCTCAAAATCACTGTGCATAAAATCCCTTTCTCTTAATTCTGGTCTCAAAGCCAGCAAGGAAACTTGTCCTGTTTTCTTAACCTTTTCATAACACTTTTCATAATCAGACTCTTGCCAACAAATTTCCTTGTAATGACGTCATGTCATGGAAGCTTTATATAAGACCGTGTATTATATTGTAACTTTAGTCTGTCTGATGGTGATTTTGCAATAAAATTGAAATATCACACAAACTCATTCTCGTCTTGTTTTTAATCCATATCTTGGGTTTCAAGATGCTTATCTTCGGAGTATGTTTTGTGTTATATTTTTAAAGTAACCTGTTAAGTTTGTAAAGCGAAATATGCATATTTAATTCTGAGGACGCAATTAAGACCTTTAGACTTATGCTTATGTCCCTATGCTTCTGTTTGCATATATTTTCATCCAATGAAATCGACATCACTTGACAATCATATCTGTCGCTGCAAGGGCTTCTTCGTATAGACTGTGTCAACAGTTGCAAATAAAACTGCACGAATTGCTGTCCGTTTTTTTTTCATATCAACGTGCAAATCTGTGAAAAAATTGACCTGAATTTAAAGTGTTATTACTTTCAAATCCATTGCTTTTAGCCTCTAAAAATGTCATAAATGTCTATATTTCTCACAGCCTCGTCAATAATCCGCCATATTGTTTGAATATGGCGGATTACTGACGAAGCTGTGACAACAGCGAAATTAATTTTGATCCCCAATTTTTATTTGAATATTAATAGTAGGATTTTTTTCAAGCAAATATGTCAAGCAAATACCCAGCCCTTAACTCCTGGTTTCTATTCGATAGTTTGGCTGCCATCATTTTGGCAACGCTATCTTACACCAACGCGTCAATGTTCGACAGTCAGCCACAATACACCATAAAAGCAGAGAAAAACAAAGAATTTGATAAATCCTGTCTTATTGGAACATTCAACACTGAAAGCGGAAACATAGCAGATTGTCTGGGGCACTGTCTAGGGAACTGTCGGTGTCAGTCGTTTCAAATTTGTCAAAATATAAAATGTCAACTGTGTTCAAGTCACAAGAAAGAGAACAGTTCATTGTTTCGTGGCAAAGACGGCTGCGTCTATGCTATGTATGAAACGCGACATTTAGCAGGAACATCAAAGGTAATCTAATCCGTATTTCCTCTACTTAACCCCCAAGCTCTTTTTAGTCCGCCTTTTCTAATTAGCCCCAAGATGCAATTTCCTGCAAGCGCCTCGCTCCCTCGCTGCGCTCCATTCTTCTATTCGCTCACTCGTCTTACTCATTACAAAAGAAAACGGATATTTGGTGTCTTGGTATTTTAGCGTACGCAGTGATCAACCCAAATTTAATAAATCCATACCGTAAAGAAACAGAAGTACCAGGTAGTCCACTTACCATGAAATCGTTCATGCAAGCCGAATATTTCATAAAATTCATTTCTTTATTTCCCTGAGATTCTTGGATTCCTCGAAATTCCTGGATTCCCCGAGATTCTCCATTCCCCGTTTTAAAAATAGCCCATGTATAACACCTCTATATGACAGAAATTTAGGAGGGTACGTCAAATTCATTTCTTGTGCATAAAATTAATTTCTTGTGCCATTTTTCAATTGCTGCTGGCCTTTTGTCACGTGATAGTCATTAAAGTTAAAAATGGAATTTGTCTTTATCACAAGAAATGTCTTGCGGTTAATTAAAATTGGTTCTTATCTTCTTAGAATTTCGACGCCCAATGTTCAGGAATGAGTTGCTCAATGAATGACAACTGTTGTCAACGATCGGCTGTCTGTCCCGATGGGAAAATATGTAAACCAAACAACTCCACCAAACAGCCCTGGAAACGTTTTACGTGCGAATGCCCGGAGGGTTACTATGGAGACAACTGTGACCAGCCAATTAGGTCATGCCAAGGATATGCCCAAGGTTCCCGGAAATCGGGCAAATATAAAGTAGTGGACTCTGATGGCTCATTGTATAAGATATACTGTCATTTTGATTCTGATGGTGCTTGGACACTGGTGCAGTCTTTCAGCTTTGCAAACCGTGCAGTTGCAAACAGTGACTTTAAAAAACCTTTATCTGAAGACACTCCTATCAGTCAAGATGCTGTACCTGCATGGACCGGCTATCGACTTAGCAAAGCTAGAATGAAGCGTATCAATGAAAATTCTGATCACCTACGGTTCACTTGTGGCTTCGAGAACGTCGATAATGTGAGTCAAACGGACTATCTTCAAATGTCGCTCGACGAGCTTGAATCGAATAAGGATATTACCACTCATAACCCAAACAATGAGATGATTTCTTACCGAGGTAAAATAGATGAAAAAGATCTAAGAGAATGCAAAATTAAGCTTCATCAGGACGGTAAAGGTTTGCACGTACATATCGATAATAAAGACGCTTGTGTGTTTTTCCCTGCATCGAAGCCGGAGGGCTGTAGCCACTTTCATTATTTTAGTTATTTTGAGGAAGAAGCATGTTCGCTATCAACACACAGTTGTACTCAGTATCAACATTCTACATCGCAGCTTTGGTTTGGTCAAGGTGGGTGAAAGTACAATTGTCGTTGGTGTTAAACATGGAATGCTTGTGTCTGATAGTAACGGTTTTAATAGCGTCCAACAAGCCCAATTCGTGCAAGTCTAGTTTGTAGTGACGCACTTGCCATTTTGCACAATGTTCGAGTGTAGCAAGAAAATAATTTAGTTGACAGTCTTATCGAGTTTCATGTAATATATATATTATATCTAAATCCTAGGACAACCCAAATCTTCATATTTAGCATGGTTGTTCAATAACACTGAATGCGCAGACTTCTTTGTGACGTACCCACAATGGCAAAATATATTATACACGAACCGTCGGTTTCTCTGACTGAGATAATTACCTCCGCCAGAAGGTTATGTTTTCATCCGCGTTGGCATGTGTATTGTCCCAGTTCACACGTCCTTCTTATCACAGATTAAGAATATACCGGATGTGTAACGTCATAGGACTTCGTGTCCTCAAATTTTCCCTAGATGTTCACGTCGTGTCACGCCATGACACTTGCCAGCAAAATGGCGTCCTGAAAAACACGAACTTTTGCAATTTATTGCGGCCTTTTTGGATCGAAATGTTTGGATTAAACAATCAATGTTGAATGTTTAAAGTTGTTGAAAGCAATTAAAGTTGTTAAAAAGGTGTTGAAAGCATTTTTGAAAGCAAGACGTCCAAATGACGAATTATCACGCGAGCGACACTTGTTAGGAAGATGGCGACCATGGGCCAACTTTTTTACACATTTGTACATACTTAATTAATAATCTATGTTCTTATACCAAAAGTGTCGTGATCTGTATGCTCGCGTCACTTGAAAGTTAATTAAACAGTCACATCACTTGTGTAAATAATGTTCACATGTACATATGTATTAGTTTATAGTATATAACCATTAGAATTATGTAGAATCTTTCCCCAAAGTGCATTAAATGGCGTTTCAGAGACTCTAAAATGTAAATCGGCACTTGATACTTGTGCCTTCAGCAGGGTCGCCGAGAGCGGGGCACTTTGCTCCGGGGCCCCAGCTCAAAAGGGACCCTCAAAGCAACGGAGGCCCTTAAATTTCTCGACACACTTGCTTAACTGAGAAAATGAATCCTAGCTGCGTTAGTGCTAGATAATATGCAATAAAGTATATATATATAATATATATAATATATTGTAAAACACAGCTTCTCCGTTTTACAATTATGACGTAATAGGGCTCTTTCCCGGGCCCCGGGCAATTTCTCGGCGGCCCTGGACTTCGGAGCCAAAGTGACCCTCACAAACTTTTTCGTGTTTCGCAGCCCCTTTACATCATTTCTGGCAAAACATGTTTTCGTCGGGCAAAACGACCCCCCTTCCCCCCCCACACACACACACACACAATATTTAGACCGAAGTTACGCCCCTAGACACCACGAGTACCTGGTACCGTTTACTATCTGGTAATCGGTTATCATTTTTCACTGACCGGCATCCGGTATCCTGCAAAACCCTGCAGAGTGGTACCCAGTACATCGCTACGGCTTCAATCGACTTTAAGCTGACAAAACAGTGTCGGCTTACGTGGTTTTATCAAGTAACAATAGCTGCCAATTGAAAATCCTTTGTTTGCATTTGTTTTCTATTTTCCACACGCTCTCGCAAAGTTTACATTCGTTATATACTGTATTACGCGATAAGCATGATCATTCCCACGAAAAATCTCGTTGTAGCTCACCGCTCACTGATCTCATAGTATATACTGTGTGAATCGATAAGATGGACCGCTGGCACAGAAAAACTTAAATAATTCTGTTTCCAGTAAAAAGACTATAAATATGTGACATTGGTAAGTTTTAACAGTAATGAATTACTATTGTACTCTACATTGTGTTAAAACGTTGTGTACATGTATGAAAACACTTTCTACAAAGTGTATAAAAAATAGACAATTTTGAAACGGCTCTCAATGTCACAAATCCATTATTTCATGAAATTTTTGATAAATATAGATTGTTTGGGTACTTATAATGTACAATAAACAAAACTTCTTCGTAAAGATAAATTTTTCAGAGCAGGGGGGTCTCTTTTAGCAGCAATAAAATTAACTTGTGCGCGAAATTTAAAAGTTTAAACGAATTTTGAGCCCATGGGCGAGAAATTTGTTATGTGTTTTATCAATAGTCCAAATATCAGAAAAGTTACTCAATTTTACGTCCTTTAAATAGCTGCTGAAAGTTTTATTTTTTGGCACCAATGCCAATCACGCGCATGCTTAATTCATGCATTAACCTGATTTGCGTACTGTTATTTTACTTTTTACAATAACAACTGTTGAAATATTTACGTTTCACAAGCTACATACAGAACATTCGCGTCCGTGGTGTATCTGGCCTTCGGCTCAAGTTTGTGATACAACACGGCCCCTTCATTATCTATACGTATAAAAAACGACTGAGAACAACCACGGCATACCTGTTTTACAATAATGTCCAACATCATAATAAAGGAAGCCAGAGTAGATTCACTCTCCAATACAGTAGACCACTGTCCTGCATTCAGGATATCTCCTTGGTGTACAGGTGAAGGCGGCTCACTGTGGGGGTCCTCCAAGCTCGGGTTTTGTAAGGAATCCATCGCCAATTGTAACATGTTCACCAACATGTGAATCTTGATTATTATATCTAGTTCTGATAGTATCTAAAAGATGGGGCAGAAAAAACTGTCTAGTGGCTGTGAAGATTGAAGCAGTACTATCCCCCTTAGTAACATTGGCTAACGGTCAAAACACTACTGTAACTATATTTATACTGGAAGTTTTATTCTGTCTAAGTTTTTCGTCATCGACGTGAAGAAAGGTTTCTTCCAAATTGCTCATGTAATTTTCCCGCTCCCGCTACTAACTTTCCGACTAAGGGCCTTCGCTCGCAACCAGGGACGTAGCTAACATGTATAGTTTGGGAACATTTCTGAATGACGAAAAAAAATTCTAAATCTGTCATGGCATACGAAGCCACGAAAGTGTTTGCTATCCGGAAAATGAAGACGCAATAAATTATAAATATAGATAATAATAAAATTATAAAATTATAAATACGCATATTTTACGCATAGACATATTCAAAGAAGTAATAAACCGAAAAACATTTGCTGATTTACGATTTGTAAATTGTTATCCATGTAAATGCCATGATTTCGTAAATCAGTTTATACTGACAACAAAATTCTATAATATTTTCTCTGTTCAACAACTAAAATTTCGTTATACAATTATTGCCGTAATTTTCCGAATGGCCAACCCGATTTTCCGAATATGTTAATTCTAAAAAGTTGGCGGGGGGGGGGGTGTTACCACCACACCCTCTCCCCGATTACCGCCCTCGCTACGGCCCTGCTCGAAACGTCAAAGTTTTTTTTTATGTTTTTCAGGTAGTTGTATCTCTATCAATTCGGCAGCTTTCTACTATATAATAGGGCAGATGCTATAAAACAGCCAATAGAGAAGAAAACCAAACTAGATGAAGAAAGCTGTGAGAAGCACTCTTAAGCTCTTCTTATACATGTGACCAGACTTGCTCCAAGTCCCTATTTCTGCGTCGGCCCACTCACTACACAAGATGTATAAAAGAGCACAGTAGTTTGGGAACTTTTGGTATCTGTATCACCAAATCATTCTGAAAAGTATATTTTCGAGTGCAGAACGACCGCTTTAAATATGGCTTGAGCACAAAAATGTGTTCTAACTCCACTTGAATTCATAGGGAAGCAAATTTGGAAGAATGCCGGACCTCTAAAACGCAGACGTTTTGCCATTGTATAGCCTATCACGCACAATATATCAAACGCAAGACTGATTTTATACATCATTGATTTTGTAATTGTAATTGTAAACTTCTATAGCGCATTTTCCATGACTAATTGATCAAATGACTAAACGACCATGACTAAATGATTTTATGCATGATAGATTTCTTACATACTCTTTACAAAACGTTTTAGAGGTTTCGCGTTGGTACATCAAATTGTCTGGTACTTTCATAACTCATAAAACACAGTGTAGCTTGTTGTAGTAAGCTTAAACTGTTCTTGTTGGACCAAAATGTTGGACGATGTTAGTCTCGTTTGAACAGGCCTTGAAGCGCCTCTTATATTACATACATGAACCTCGGTTACCTTTTACCGAGGTAAAAGGCATATACACTAACCACGGGCTACCTACTGCAAATTCCTGGTATATAAAGGTGTATAAGACAAGTACTGTATAACCGAGTTCACTTGGTATATTAGCAAAATAAATTATCTTTTACGTTTACTGGGCACTCCGCTCCAAAATAAATGGCCTTTTATAGACCAAACCCAGAGATTCGTAAACCTGGATGACATGTAAACCCAAAAGGCCCTATGAAGATCAATGTTACCGTGTATAAAGACAACACAACACAATACAATACAATATCGAACCTATAAACCGTCCATACTGTATATCATAAGCCCGTTTAATAGTTTTGTTTGTGGAAACACTACGTAAATTTATTACTGCAAAGCTTTCGATCCGTAAGCCCGGATCTTCATCAGTGCTAATAATATGAAGAAGATGAAGATCCGGGCTTACGGATCGAAAGCTTTGCAGTAATAAATTTACGTGGTGTTTCCACAAACAAAACTATTATATTTTATCACCATGCAAACATACAAAGAACTGTATATAAGCCCGTTTGTAAAATGAATGAGAGGAACGTAAAATCAATGGAAAATATGACCGTATATCATTACTGTTTCTCGAAGGTCTGCATATACAGTTCAGTAATCCAGAACTTAATAGTGGTCTAAAGGCATCGAGAGAACTAATTGTCTCTCTGAAATATATTTGTTTGTAAATATAGTGGTACATGTTTTTGTCTTCAGTTTCCAGTTGATTACGTCACCTTCCTATTTCTCCTGATAAAGATCTGAGCACGCTTGTAAATAATTAATTTAGTTGGTTTGACAGTCGAAATATCACCACCATAAGTTGTGTCTTGTTTTCTCGAAACTCATATCTTCTGTTTAAAGAGGTTGTCAAGTCCGTTCTGCTCATGTGCGTGATTTGTTTATATACAATAGATAATTTAATAGATAATTAAACAATAGATAATTTAATTAAAAATTCGAATCTGTAGACCCACAGTAATGTTGTAATTAAGTTGTAATTAAATTATCTATTGTTTGAAACAAAAAATGTAAACAAAACACGCGCATAAGCAGAAAGGACTTGACAGCCTCTTTAAAAGATGGCATTGTTATTTGAAGTAAGTCTTTTCGTACACTTCTTAAAATTATGTGCTGGTAAAGGATTCATGCCATTATTTATGGATATAATTGACTGTATTTATGTTACACGTCTCAAATTGCAGATTAGGTACGATGTAACGATTCCTTAAGATTCACCCATGACGTTTTGTGAAAAATTGAGAATTTTTGCCAATCGTTTCTCAGGATTTGTGAATGAGGTTGAAATAAATCAATGTTTCGTACATTTTGTACGCAAGCTATAAAATCACATATATACCTGTAACCAAGTAAGGGTTTGTCTTTGCAAGCTTTCTGAACCCGATTCAAAGCCATTCTTGATGAAAGCCATAACGACATCCATGGGTACTTTGAACGGTGACACAACTGGATCAAACATATCACTGGAAATGACAACACAAATATTTTATTATTATTATTATTATTACATAACATCCAATAACGCAACTGACAGTGTACGAAAAATAAAGAAATCAATCGAAAGAAAATCTCCAACTGATTTATAAGTCCAGTAAAACTTGACCCAACTGGGATATAAACTCGCAACTGAGCTATTGAGCGAACAGGGATTTGGGAGAGAGTTTTGTCCATTTTAAGTACACGAAATATTTTTTTTACGACTTAAATAGTGTTTTCATTCTATTACAAAACCACCCGTAAAGAAAAAAATTTCCAACATGATTTCTTCCAACGCCGAATTATACAAGTTGACTCAAGCGAGTTCAATTTTCAAATATAAGGTTTTATACTCTTCCTTTTGCAAACATTTTAAAGGTTTAAGCAAAGCTTTTCAATTTGGATAAATCTTATCAAATTATATTAATAAGAGCTGAAAAATAAGCAGTTAAACCAAATGTTTCAACATTATTGCATGATGTTGGGCCAACTTTGTTTGGGTTTATCGCAACCTGCCCTGTCACCATTCCCCGTGGGAGGAAATTCGCGGTGCTGGTCGACGAATCACAGTTTTTTTAAACTATGTATCTAGGGGGGCAATTGCCTGCATTGGTGTAGAAGTAAGGTTCCCAGGTGGGGGGGGGGGGGACTTGTTAAAAATCTCATGCTGATTTGGGGGGATTGACCTCCCAATTTTTTCCAGATTGCATTCATAACCAGGAAAGTTCTTTGCAACTGTATTGTTGAAATGATGCGGTAATGTTAGTAATCCGTACTTGATTACTATGATCATACTATTAGGTCATGTCTGTGGCTCGAACATAAAAGAGGGTCCTGAAGGGGTAAAATGGGAACTGGGATTTGCTTATTTTTTGGGTGGGAAAATGGGATTTCATGCACTGGGACTGGGATTCATCAGCAAAAAAACAATAGAAAATGGGAATGGGATTAAGATTTGAGCAGGACAGCCACTGAGATGATGGGATTTGTGCTCTGGGACAATGGGATTTAGTCACAATTCGGGCTGGGAAATGGGAATACGACCCTTCAGGACCCTCATAAAACAGCTTCGGTATATCGAAATCTTTATTGATGTTACGTCCTTTCTTCAAAAAACACTAATTTGATTTTACGTCCTTTCTTAAAAAAAACCCACTAATTAAAGATTAACAAGATTACAGGGTTCGTAGTCTCCAAGACCAAAAAGATTCAAAGACTTTCAAAGATTTTTTCTGCCTATTTTCAAAGACTTTTCAAAGACCTTTGAGAGCAATCAGCTGTCGAAAAATTGCGAGTGTATAAGCACAATTTTTGCCCAGTAATTAGTCCCGCCACATCACATCTAAAAATGTACCTTTTCGTCGATACTTGCGAAAACCTTGCTTGCTCTTCAATCAATCTATTTTATTAGCTAGGAAATTGTATAATCAAATACTCACTAAAGAATTAATTTTAAAGACTTTCTTCACTTTTTCACACAATTCAAAGACTTTTCAAAGACCTTAAAGACCTGCATTCAAATTTAAAGACTTTCAAGGATTTCAAAGACCGCTACGAACCCTGACTCTTACAAAAATAAATACTGGAATTTTCCACGTTGATCACGTTGCACCCTCCACGTCTTGTAATCTTCACGTCTTGTCACCCGGTCCCCATTGTTACCATTTCAGTAACACCACTGATCCCCCCTCCCCCGAAATAGGATTTGTTCTCCTCCTCTCCCTGGAAAAGCAGCCTCAACCATTGGTCAACTACCCATTGGTTAACAACTGGATTACCCAACCAAAACAAAACATAAAGTCACATGCTCAAAATCACTCTATTTGGAAAACAAATGTTTGCCTCCCCTCCCCCTCCTCCAGTGGAAATTCCTTGACAAATGCAATGCGTAGAATGCCCCCATTTGGAAAATCTGCAAGCCCATTATCAAAAGATCTTTTATCCGGCCTTTTGTACAACTTGCCTTAGCAAACTCTTGAACTCACGGAGACGTTCAGGTGGTACATTACTTCGGATTGCATTCATCCATTCTGGCATTATACGTTCCCATACCTGCAAAAGGATTCCATAATAAAGCATTACGACAGGGTTTCAAATGATTGGGCGCCATGCATGTCACCAAGTGCGACCAAATTTACTGCCGCTTACCGGACTGTCTCGCAGGGGTGGAAAAAAAATTTTTCTTTCTGGGAACCTGGGTCAAAGGCTAGAAATTTTCTGTAAAATTTGTAATGTTACAATTACAAAAATAACAAAATAAATGCATAGATTACATTGATGTCGAAGGAACTAAACTCAGTTCCGAAATATCACATACTCGAACCGACCTGACCGTGTAGCTCAGCTGGCAGAGCATTGGGCTAGTATTCCAAAGGTCGTAGGTTCGATTCCCACCGTGGCCAGGCATATTTTTCAAGCTTACCCGGTGTGGATACACACTCAGAATAACATCACAAACATCATAGTAAGAATCTAACGCTTAACTAAGTGTCCTATCATCTTATTTATTGAATCACTTTTATTTGTTTACTATTTAATTTGCATTTTATTGGAGACTTTGCAGAGCATATATTTACCATTTTACCAGTCATTGTGATGGCAAGGGTGGGTAAAAGAATTAATTTCTGTCAAATATTTAAAAGCTGCTGATGTTAGTGTGTACAGTGTAAATAAAGTAGAATAGTTGTAACTTGTAAGTTGAGTAAACAGAGTTATCTCAAAATGTTGAAATATTTTCTGGAAAATTTTCTGCAAAACTCTCAACTCAAAAAAATTTCTGGGAACTAGGTTCCCAGGTTCCGATACTTTTTCCACCCCTGCTGTCTCGCTAACAGTGCAAGGCCGGCTTCTATATATATACACAACGAGATTTTTGGGCTTATAGCTCGCTAGATAGCAGGCCTCGAAAGTAAGTGCTGGTCACCGGTCATTGTCAGGTAAATTTTTTCATTTTGACCAGCAAATACTGTCTCTTACCGGACACGCATGACCGGCGAGTTTTTCTAATGTAAAAATGCGTTCGAGCGAATTTTTGTTTCCCATAATTTCGTGTTTACCCAGAAGAGCGGAAGTCTCGCCTGTCATTCACAGCAGGCATTACTCCTAAACTCTAGAGCATACGCTCCCAACTCAAATTACATTTGTCATCAAAACTTCCTGTAGCTCAGATACAGCACGATATGGCAAACAATTGTTGTGTTTCTCAACACCCAAACACTAAGTATTCTTGTATAAATTGTGGGGTGACCACATTTTTTAAAGGATAATAAGCAACAGTTTGTAATTTGTATAATAATACTAATACACATTTCTTTCCTTGTTTCGTCTGTTTGTAAATCTTTTCTCGTGATTCTCGCCAATAAAACGGGCATTTTATTCAGAATTCAATTTCAGGATATTCAGATTATCTGTAATCATACCTGCACAAGTTCACTTAAAATAGGTGCAAATAAGAAAATCGAAAGATGACTGGCAAAAAATCCATCTTGACCGGCAAATTTAATAATAGTGAATTTAAGATACCCCGGTTTCGGTTTACGGGTAGCATGATTTTGGTTAGCAATATTTTCGTCGATGTCTGTACTTTTACTCGTAATTAAGGTGCAAAATTTTCGCATTATATCATTGTCTATTGCAAGAAAACAGAAAAAGTATGATCGAATTACAGACATCAGTAAAAACTAGTAAACACGATGACACTACTCGTACTCGTACACCGAAACCGGGGTATCTTAAACTCACTAATGCACCAGTCATGATGACCGGTGTACCTTCCAGATTTATTTCGAGGCCTGCATGCAGTATATAGAACTAATGGTCGAAGAAAGGTTTAGTGGAGATCAGTAGATGAAAATTTCGAGCAAAAGTTATATAAAATCGTGGAGGCCCGCTACGCAAGACAGCCCCGGCTGTGATAAAACCTCGGGGTATACGGGTTAAAGAACGTTGCGTCTGGCACTGACGATTGCGCTTCATTCCGCGCGCGATCAGTATTCCGGAATGCATCCGTTAAAGCAGACAATTCGGAAAGAAAACATATGTAACCTTTTCACAATATCATGCCACAAAAACGCTACACGCAATTAACGAAATTAACTTTAATTTTCGCAATTAACGAAACTAGAATGGATAGTACTATACCAATTGAATTGATATCCCTATCCGGTTATACTTGGGTTTCCAAAGACAGAAATAGATCTGGTGGTGGTGTTGGCTTTTTCATACGTGATACAATTAATTTCCAGCTTAGATCTGACCTTAACGATCCTAATATTGAAATCTTAACAATTGAAATTACCAAAAACAAAAGCAAGCCATTTCTACTTACCACATGGTATAGGCCCCCAAACGACCCTATCGACACACTTTATAAATTTGAAAATTGCCTTAAATTGATTGATAATGAAAATAAAGAAAGCATTATTTTAGGTGACGTTAATTCGGATATCCTAAGTAGCAATCCTTCACATCTTGTCTCCGAGATGAATTTCATCACTAATCTTTATCAATACGAGCAATTGATAAATGAACCTACAAGAGTCACAAAAGACAACGCAACTTTGATTGATCACTTTTATACAACAAAACCAGACTTAATAATTTCTAGTGGGGTAAGAATTATCACTATTAGTGACCACTACTTAATTTACGGTATTCGTAAATTTTATACAACCAAGGGAGCCCCGGAAGTTGTAGAATATCGGGATTTCAAGCACTTTAATGAAAACAATTTTCTTTTTGAATTGGAATCATTATCAAGCCTAAATTTAGACCATTTAGATCCCAACATTTCTTGGTTAACTTGGAAAAATAAATTTCTTCATATTGTCAATAAACATGCACCCTTAAAAAAACGTAGAGTGTCTAAGAAACGTGTACCTTGGTTAACCCGTGAGTTAAAATATTATAAACGCCAAAAAGCATATCTTAAACGAAAGGCAACTTTATCTAACTTAGACGGCGACTGGGCAGCCTATAAATCATTGAAGAATCATTATAATAGATTGATTAAAAGTACAATGCGTCAACACTATCAAGAAAAGATACATAATAATTCAGGTGATATTAAGAAAACATGGAAAATAATCAATGAGGTGATTAACAAGTCAAAAAAGCCAATAAAGTACTACAGCTTAAAAATGAAAATAACGAAATTATTGATCAAGCGGATATCCCAAATCAGTTTAACAAATATTTCATTGAATTAGGGGATAATTTATCTAATGATATACCCTTATCAACGTCAACTCCCGACAGATATTTTACCAATTTTCAATGTCCAACTGACACTTTATCGCACTTTAAAGAGGTATCAGAGACTGTAATATTGAGATTGCTTTCTAACTTAACTATATCCAAGGCATCCGATCTGGATCAAATTTCGGCTAAAGTTTTAAAAATTGCAGCACCATCTATTGCTCCATCACTTACTTTAATTTTTAATCAATCAATCCGCACTGGCATATTTCCATCTGACTGGAAAGTTGCGAGGGTTACACCAATTTATAAATCTGAGGAAAAATTCTGCATGTCCAATTATAGACCTATATCCGTTATTTCAATTGTTGCAAGAATCATGGAAAAGCTAATACACAACCAGATCTATGAATATTTGATTAAGGAAAATCTACTAGCAAATTCCCAACACGGCTTTAGGCCGAACCATTCAACTCTAACTGCGTTGCTCGATATCACAAATAGATGGTATCAGAATATGGACATTGGCCAACTTAATGGTGTGATATTTCTTGATTTAAAAAAAGCATTCGATACTGTTAATCACGACATCCTTCTTAGTAAGTTGGCAATTTATGGCATAAGGGGGTCGGCATTACGCTGGCTCAACTCCTATTTACCAGGTCGAATACAATATTGCCAAGTGAATGCCCATTTATCTGATCCTCTATGTGTGACAACGGGTATACCACAAGGTTCGGCTCTTGGTCCACTCTTGTTCCTAATTTACATAAATGACCTACCTAATTGTGTGGAACACACTAAAGTCAATATGTTTGCCAACGATACCCAAATTGAAACGGCAGGTTATGATGTTAATACAATTGCTGAGGAACTTAATCAAGATCTAGAAAACGTTTCAGTTTGGTTGTCGGCAAATAAACTAACTTTAAACAAAACGAAGACAGAATACATGATAATAGGTAGTAATAGAAGAGTCAATCATATTAACATAACGCCTAATATATTCATAAAAGACAGAGTCAAAACAACCAAATCACTCGGCTTAATGATTGACGAAACACTCTCATGGAATGCTCAAGTTGATCAAATTACAAAAAAGGTTAATTCAGGTCTCAGTATCCTTAAAAGATTGAGAGACATTCTAGATTACCAAACACTGGTCAAAATTTATTTATCAATAATTCAACCAC
Source organism: Paramuricea clavata (assembly GCA_902702795.2). Taxonomy (NCBI): domain Eukaryota; kingdom Metazoa; phylum Cnidaria; class Anthozoa; order Malacalcyonacea; family Plexauridae; genus Paramuricea; species Paramuricea clavata. The sequence goes on along the minus strand of CACRXK020002995.1, from coordinate 10,988 downwards.
ATTTCGACTATTGCTCACAGATTTGGGGTTGTCTGGGTAAAGTACTATCTGATAAACTCCAGAAGCTTCAAAATAGAGCATTTCGAATAATAACTCGTGAAAACTATGATGCACGTACAATCGATGTTTTGAACAAGGTCGGTTTTCCAAATCTCGTGACTAGAAGAAAACATCATTTAGCCGTCCTAATGTTCAAAGCCAAACATAACATGTTACCAAATTGCTTAACGGAACTTTTCATCACCTCAAATGAAATACATAATTACAATACAAGACAGAGCGAATTCAATTTTGCATTACCTAAACCTAAAACTAATTTTATGAAAAAGTCTTTCGCCTATCGAGGAGCTGAGACTTGGAATAATCTGTCTGCTGGCATAAAAGCTAAAACAAGTATCTCTACATTTAAAAATAGTCTAACTGTAAGTGTGTAATTTGTGTGTAATTTAGTTATTATTATTAGATACTGTAGTATATGTGTAATTAGTATAGCTATATACGGCCTATTGGAAGATCACCCGTCTTAATTTTTGTAATTATCTTGGTGAAATAGTACCGTTTTTAATAAAGTCAATAAAGTCAAAAAAAGTCCTCGTCGTCATCCTCGTCCTTCTCCTCCACGTCCTTCTCCTCCTCGTCATCGTCCTCCTCCTCCTCATCGTCCTCTCCCTCGTCGTCCTCGTCGTCCTCATCCTCGTCCTCGTCGTCCTCCTCGTCGTCGTCCTCGTCGTCGTCCTCGTCGTCGTCCTCGTCGTCGTCCTCGTCGTCGTCCTCGTCGTCGTCCTCGTCGTCGTCCTCGTCGTCGTCCTCGTCGTCGTCCTCGTCGTCGTCCTCGTCGTCGTCCTCGTCGTCGTCCTCGTCGTCGTACTCGTCGTCGTCCTCGTCCTCCTCGTCCTCCTCCTCGTCGTCGTCCTCCTCCTCGTCCTCCTCGTCCTTCGGTGAAATTTATCCAATGCCAAACAGTTCTTCGGAAAGCTTTAAAACTTTCTCCTAATCAATATAATCAATTAACGAAATGTGAAAATCTACTAATACTCATACTAATATCCAACATTACATTTATAACTCAACCAAAGAAGTGCTTAAAGATTTTCGCTCTGAATATGAAAATAAACTCCAAAACCAATTAACTTGTCAGGGATCCTTTTTCTCTAATGTGACAAAGTTCTCCTTGTCGCATCTTAACAAAGTGTGGTCTACTGCTCAATCAAAACTTCCGAAAAACATTTATAACTTTACTATACGCTGTATCAATAACTCTCTTCCGACACGTAAGAGGCTTAGCAGATGGCGGATTGTCTTCAAGTTCAGAATGCCTCCTTTTGTCTCGGCCCAGAATCATTACTGCACGTGGTCGCTGGATGTCAGTGTTATCTCGATCGATTTACGCGGAGGCACAATTCAATCCAGAACTTTCTTGCCAATACCTTGCAAACTGTGAACGGTTCTGCCCTCTACGCAGATGTGCCTGGATTCAAAAGTCCATCAATAATAACTGGTGATACATATCGCCCGGATTTGTTGCTATCATTATCAAATGGCTCTCTTTATGTGGTCGAGCTCACTGTTGGGTTTGAGACAAACCTCGATATAACGAAGCTCCTCGCAACTCGCTGCGAGCGCTTGCATCTAATTAAAATGAAATGTTTTATAGCATTGTGATTGGATGAAAGTGCTCATGCATGCACTTGCAGCGAGCTGCGAGGAGCTTTGTGCGAGGACTGGAAATCCGCCTTTAAAGCCGACGGAATCAAACGAGGATGCCAGAGCGAATGAGTGTTGGCAGTCACGCGATCTTGGTCAACTGTCCCTTAACACTATCACATGTAATCTATTTAAGAAAAAATAGTTGGAACTCTGATAAAACTTATGTGAACGTATGTAGACCTTAAAATATCTACTGGAACAATTCGTGATTGCCAACTCTCATTCGTGTTTGATCGTGGCTAATATTAATTTAATTGGACAAATAATGAATATTTGTGAGTATAGGTCGTTTAAATAAAAAAATTCTCAAACGCGAAAACTGTTTGGATATATTGCTTTGTCCTTCAGGTATGACGTATCCATGCATGTAAAAGCAATGCCAATGGCAATGCTCGATTTACTGGAATAACGAGGACAGTATTCATTGGAATCATTGCGTAGCTGAGGCGATATTTGGCGGAGATTGGCGTCGTATTAGCTACTAGTACGAACATGGCACGAAGCCACGAACCTGTGAGAAGTAAGAGTCTTAGACTAATAAGTGTCTTTTTAATAATTTTAGCTAAATAACTAACTTAGATACATATTAATAACTTAGACATAAGTTTTATTGGAACCCGTGTATATATGAGTCTCAGAGTTTTAAATGTAAAGTCATGCACACGTCTGTTGTGGCTATATATATAAAGCTTATAATAATAATATTCGAAAACATATACGATGCATCCACTTCGAAAGCCAAATTTCCACTCTTCCTTCACAGTTTTATCGTAATCGACGTCATGTCAACTGGTGTTAGGAATGAAAGGATTTAACTCGTTAAAATTAACTTAATTGATACTTATGAATATCATGCACCTAGACTATAATATATATTTTCTACCGACCCACAAAAAGTCTTTGTCCTTTGATGTGATATCGAACTTTGTTCGATATGCATGAATTAATTTCTTATATGATTGTTCAAAAATCGTTGCAATTTACTAGAATGATAACTCCCTCCATATATTCTAAGCTAGCATCATGTATTCTAATAAAACATAGTTGAAACACTTATCAAATTCAACTTTTAGTTTATTAAAGTAGACGGTGTCGGTGTAACTAGGCCTTGAAACGTCCACTTTAACAATTCGTGATTGCCAACTCTCATCAGACTGCATGACCCTGAACAAATATTCATATATGCAGTAATGTATATACATTTAAAAAGCTTAAAATAAAAAGAAGCGAGACAAGATACTAGAGAGAGTTATCATGCTGAGCTGGTAAATTACCAAGATTTTGATCTGAAGGATCATAATACAATCATATCCGACGAAGATCAGATCAGAGCGTAAACGTATTGTTTTAAAATATGAATTATTAAGAATATTTCCGAATGAACTGTCTATATGTAAAATATACGAGTTAACTACACATGTTTCAGTTTTGAGTATCCTAAACACCATTATATTATTTTAACCTGAACCTCAACCATTCGGTAAAATGAAGGAGAAATGGCATTTGGCTTACGAAGTACATCGTGTATTCTTTGGAACATCATTCTTACTTCTCACAGGTTCGTGTCTTCGTGTCATGATTCGTGCTACTAATACGAAGACACTCTTCGCTAAATCTCGCATCAGCTACGCAATAAATGCTGTCGTCGTTATTTTTACCTTAAGTCGAGCATTGGCGCTGCTTTTACATGGATACGTGAATGACGAAGCAATACCAGCAATTTTCGCGTTTGATAAGTTTTTATTCAACATAGGTTTTCCATGTTTAATAGCTGCATATGCACGCTTGATCTACCCTTGTCTGGAATATCTGCAAGATCGTACACGGTGTCTGTTCAATATGGTGTTTGTGCAATGCTATATATTTATCATAGCAGGAATCGCAGAAGCAACGGATCCTTATGGTCAACATGTAAGTTCATACGTCAATTTTATACTATCATCATACTCTATGCTGTGTGCACTGTGCGCCTTCATTGCTTACGCGAAGACTTTCCGCAGCAATTCGTCTAACGATATTGAAAAATCGAATGGCCTGACGGTAGAAATCATTAATACAACAAGCTCTGAAACAACAGCCAATGACATGAATACAAGGAAAGCTACAATTAAAGAAAACATCGTTACAGTTTCAATAGCGTGTATATGGGTCGTATGTGTTGTGATCAGGAGCTGTATTATGACTGGAAACCGTAAGGATTTCGGAAACGATATAGACGTGGAGAGTTGGTATTCGTGGATGTACGCAAACGTACTTCGTATGATAGAATTGGGAAATGCTGCCATCATGTCACATCTGGTACAACGTGTCACGCTAAGACAAAAATTTCCGTTGCCGATGTAAACTTTAAAACGCAAACAACCAAAGAACCCAAAACAACATCTAACATTATAAAAGGCAAAATTGTCCTGGCCAACTTAAACGACGCCAAAGTACAGTAACAAAATGCAATGCCATTGAACCTAGACTTGGAACATGCAACCACTTTAATATTAATTAACGGGAGAATCAATACAATTTTCCAACTGAACAGTATAGAAAATCAAATTACCCATGAATTGCAAAATATATATGCAAGATGCAAAAAACGGAAACAGTTCTTTGTTTTCGAAGGACACGCCCCTGATATTCCCCTTAAATGCCGCAACGTAGCAACAAGCGAACAAGTTGAACTTTCTTTAAATCTCGAAACTTTTATCAAAAAATGAAGAAATGTATGGATACTGTGAAGACTAAAAGACAAGCGCTAGCAATGTATGTTTAAACATACTATACAGTAGGTTTATATTAGCAATTGCAGTAAATTTTCAGTTTCGAGGCAAAGTGTAACATTAATTTAATTTAATTTAATTTATGCAGCTTGTTCTCCGATGTTTTTTCAACAAGTGTTACTTGACTACATTTATCATGTCAAAATTAGTTTTCCAAACCCTTCAGCACAAATTGCATAAAAAACTGCGCAATATCTAGCAGTGTGTTAAATACATGACTAATAATAGCCATAATATTTCCTTTCCCTTGACATAAAACTCCGCATTTAGCATTTGGTCTCTGGACGAAACTTTGAGGCCTGTTAATTCAAATGCAGCCAGAACACAATCTTTAACTTATTCATCAGACCATAGTTTGCCCCTTATGGCATACACTTGCTATTCCACGAGGCTTTCCAGTATTCTATCATCATCTCCTTATCTTCCAGCATTTAAAATACTTTTCTAATTACTGGTGACTTTTCAGACCCCTTGTAATGATGCAGCTATAAATCTTACAACAACAACAACAAGCTCCCAAATGTCATCAACAATAAATTGGGTCACTCTGGAGGTCTGAAATTACGACTGTATACAGCTATCAGAAAACAAAATGATAAACTGTAATACCACAAGCATGACTAAGATAGTTAACCCATTGAATTAATCTGCAATGCATGTGTACGCTGAGGTGCCACTTATCAAGAGAAGGAGAGCATTATGCACTGGTCAATTGATCCACTCCCCCCCGCATCTCCGGGATTCCCAGGGCATTAGCTTTCTATGTGTGTGAAAGTTAGTGAATTTAATTATAATTATATTGCAAAAGGCAACGCCCAGGCAAGGGTACTAATTCTGGGCATAAGCCCAGGGCAAGGGTACTAATTCCCCCCGGCTATTTACACCTGGGCAAAGGAAAGCATTAGCGAAGTCTAAAGTGGTGTCAAGGTTCATGGTGTATGGGTGGACCTCTTCACTGAACTAAAAAATATGGCTGCTTGCCAGGAGTTGGAAATGCAATATTTCAATTTTCAAAAACATATATTTAAAAATCGTTTCATGTACAATTAAGAGCTTTGAAGCAATTTTTGTTTGACAAAATGAGAGGAATTGATTTACTATGGGAAATCGTGAAATATAGGGCAAGTTTGCTTTGAATGTTTAATGTTTGGGAATTTTGTCTAAAATATAACATATTAACATTTTGTCTAAAAGATGAACTGTTTTCCTTTCCAACGAAGCTGGAATCGAGCGTGTTGTTAATTTTACCGTCACATAAATTGTAAGTGGTTGATTGTAATTCATCGTGCTTGTTTGTTTATCTTCACGTCTGTGTGTTGTAATTCGTTCTGCTTGTTTGTTGATAAATATATCTGTCTGTCTGTCTGTCTGTCTGTCTGTCTGTCTGTCTGTCTGTCTGTCTGTCTGTCTGTCTGTCTGTCTGTCTGTCTGTCTGTCTGTCTGTCTGTCTGTCTGTCTGTCTGTCTGTCTGTCTGTCTGTCTGTCTGCCTGTCTGTCTGTCTGTCTGTCTGTCTGTCTGTCTCATTATGCAACTTATTTAACTGCTCAGTAGCAACTGTTGCATTTCCAGATGATTGGAAAATTGCAAAAGTTAAGCCACTTCATAAAGGAGATGCAAACGATCTTTTAAATAATTACAGACCAATCTCTGTTCTAAGTGCTGTGAGCACAATCTTTGAACGAATCGTTTATGACCAGTTGCAAGCATACCTTAATGAAAATGGCCTTATTTATGATAAACAGTCTGGATTTAGGCCAGTTCACTCCACCACAAGCGCACTTTTGGACGCAACTACAGAATGGCTAAGCAATATGGACAAAGGCCAATTGAATTCTGTAGTGTTTCTTGATTTGGCCAAGGCATTTGATACGGTGGATCATGAGATTTTGTTGAGCAAACTCCAGATTTATGGAGTTGATTCAATGAGTCTCAATTGGTTTAAATCGTATCTATTTGACCGAAAACAAAAATGTAATGTAAATGGTCTAGTATCAAGTGAGCGCTCGTTGCATTTCTTGTTTACATTAATGACCTTCCTTCGTGTCTGCAACATTCTACAGCACGAATGTATGCGGATGATACAAATATAAGTACAACTGGAAAGTTGATAAAGGAAATAGCATCTGGTGCCAATACAGATCTTGAAAATATTCGCATATGGCTGAAAGCAAATAAACTTACCCTGAATGTTACTAAAACGGAGTATATATTCATTGCGTCTGACAGTAATCTTGACAAACTGCGGGACATACCATATTTAGTTTTGGGTGGAAAACCCATAAGAAGAGTTAAAGTATCAAAATCACTAGGGATATTTATTGACGAAAGATTGTCATGGAGAGATCATATTGATAAAATCTCTAAGACCATATGCTCCGGAATTTCCGGTCTGCGGCAAATGAGAGAGTTTGTTACCCTTTCAACATTACTTACAATATATAATTCACTAATTCAACCAATATTTGACTATTGTGATGTTGTTTTGGATAACATCAACGACTCCAAAAACAACAAAATCGTCCAGCTAGAGTTATCACTTGTCAGGGTTATGAAGTAAGATCTAATGATATTAGAAGTCAATTGAAATGGAAAACGCTTTCCAAAATAAGAAATAGTCATAAACTCATAATGATGTATAAAATATTAAATAATATGGCTCCTGTCTACTTACGTGACCATTTTAAAATGTTTTTCACAGACCAAGCATATTCTCTTAGAAATAGAAAACTATGTCTAATTTTGCCAAGAGCACAAACAGAATTCCTAAAGAAAAGTTTTGCCTTTTCCGGAGCAAAAGTTTGGAACGAACTACCAGAAGAAGTAAAATGTAGCAATAGTTTACAAATCTTCAAAAAATGTATCTCATCTCATGCCTAAAATTGTATATAGCTATTTTTAATATAATGTCGGCCCTCTTGTAAAGCAGTGGTATCACTGAAGAGTTCGCCGAATTTAAATAAATATTTCTCTGTCTGTCTGTCTGTCTGTCTGTCTGTCTGTCTGTCTGTCTGTCTGTCTGTCTGTCTGTCTGTCTGTCTGTCTGTCTGTCTGTCTGTCTGTCTTTCTGTCTGTCTGTCTTGAACAGCTTTACACCTATTTCAATGAAAACAACCTGTTACACAAGAATCAATCAGGCTTTAGGAAGTGCCACTCTACTATGACTGCACTAATTAATAGATGCCATTATTGAATGGCTTGCAAATATGGATCAGGGAAAGCTTGATGCGGTTGTCTATATTGATCTAGCGAAGGCATTTGATACTATAAGTCACGAGATATTACTCGAGAAACTCCACATTTACGGGGTTGATACAAATACTTTATCCTGGTTTCAATCCTACTTACAAGATCGCAAACAAAAATGGTATGTGAATGGCGTTCTATCCGGCGAACGTACCATTAATTGTGGTGTGCCTCAGGGGTCAATTCTTGGACCGTTATTGTTTCTCATATATATCAACGATCTTCCTCAGTGCATGTTTAAACATTCTACAGCTCGAATGTACGCTGACGATACAAACATAACAACGACAGGAACATCTATTCGAGAAATAGTAACACATGCTAATGATGACTTAAATAATATAAGTGACTGGCTGAATTCGAAAGCAAACAAACTCAGCCTCAACGTGACCAAATTGAGTACATGTTCATTGTATCAGATCAAAATTTTGATAAGTTAAGAGATGTATCACTACCATTTCTTGAAAACAAAGCTATAAAAAGGGCAAAGCAACGAAATAATTAGCGGTACATATTGATGAAAGACTAACATGGCATGAACACATTCAAAATATTTCAAAAAAAGTAGGTGTTGGAATTTCAGGTTTACGGCGGGTAAGGGAATTTGTCCCATTATCGACATTGGTAACAATCTATAACTCATTAATACAACCACTATTTGATTACTGCGATGTTCGGTTTGGGACAGCCTTCCTGCTGCTTGTGCTATAGCATTCCACAAAAGTTACAAAATCGTGCCGCTAGAGTTATTACTCATCAAGGTTATGATATCAGATCCAATGAAATAAGCAAAACACTAAACTGGAAAACTCTTGCTGAAATGCCAGACATACACAAATTAACTATGTATTCATAAGATATTGAATAATTTGGCACCAAATTATTTGAGAGACCATTTTGAAATGTCTGCCATAGATAATTTTTATAGATTAAGAAATAAAAAACTATGCCTTGTACCAGCCTAGACCTAGGCCTTCTATTTTTATTATTTTTTTTAATATTCAGCGCTTTTTCACATGAAAAGACTGGGACTAGGTGATTTGGGGGCGGGGCGGAGGATGCGCAAGCGAAAAAATAGAAGGCCTAGTGGATTTCCCAACAACAAGGCCAAAACTGCCCTGAAACTGCCCTGGTTGTGAAATGCCCAATTATTGCCTTTTCAAACAGAATTATTTGCAACTTAACAGCGAATTTAAACCGATACAGGTAAAATAAACTCATTTATAGTATAAACTTACTATTTTTATTTGTATGCACGCCTAGAAAATCGGGGTTTTTATCATAAAGTTTGAAGCAACACTATTATTATGTTGCGAAAGGTCAAAATGAGTCAAAATATTACTACAAAATAGAACTTAGTTTAGTCATAAAATGTTTTTATAGTTAATGTAATAACTACTGGACAGTATAAATTGCTTCAGTTGTTGGTTTCTGATCAATTTCGTATCACAAAGTTATGGGGCTAATTTGAGAACTTGTGAAATCTACTGGGCCTTTACGAGGCAAATGACCATTGCGATAATTACCAGCCGAGTAAAGGCCTAGGTCTAGGCTGGCCTTGTACTACCAAAGCCTCAAACTGAATATTTAACTTAAAGAAAAGCTTTGCATTTTCAGGGGTAAAATTGTGGAATACTTTACCTGAAGATGTAAAATGCAGCAACAGTTTGAGTCAGTTTAAAAAAGGAGCAATAATCACATCATCAGCTAAAATTGTAAATATATTCAGATCAGTCTTGTAAATGCACTGAAGAATTTCCGAATTCAAATAATCTGTCTGTCTGTCTGTCTGTCTGTCTGTCTGTCTGTCTGTCTGTCTGTCTGTCTGTCTGTCTGTCTGTCTGTCTGTCTGTCTGTCTGTCTGTCTGTCTGTCTTTCATACTTTGTATTTCGAATGTTTTGGAACGCCGTTATTGGATAACTAATCTCTGACGTGTGTGATAATTCCAGCGATGTAATCTATTGTGTAACTAATTTTATGTAATAGTTTGTCAGTGTGAAATGGCAAATTCCGTAAAATAAAATAACATAAGCTGTATAGTTTCCTAAGTTAGCTCCTGTTAATTAATAATTTAAGCCGGTTTTCCACTAGGCGGAATTTTGCGCGCGGAGCGGAATTTTTCTTTGACTCAGTTCTAATTAGTTCCACCCGAGAAATCACAAGACAAAGAAAAATTCCGCTCCGCGCGGAAAATTCCGCCTAGTGGAAAACGACCTTAATTTAAGAAAAAACTTAAAATGCAAAGCAAAGGAGAGCAAATTAATTTGCAGTGGGAACTACAATTACCCGTATTAAGTAAAAACAGTTTATCGGCAAATGTAGTTTAGTTGAATGAACATTTCAAGGCATTTTACGATGCGTTTCAAGTTAAATTTTACATTAAGTCAAAGCTCACAAAATGCAAAATAACATACCAGCAGTACATATTTAGTAATAGTAATAGTTATAATAATAGTTTATTAAAAAACCCCTTGCAGTAGAAACTGAATTACAGGTCATTACAAAAATCTTATTTACAAATATTATTTACAGTATATAAAACTTATACAAAATTATCTGAGAGGTGTACATAATTTATTATAGTTAAAAATGAATGTATAACTAGACAATAGAGTTATTAGGTTCGGCGATCACAGTTCAGGTCGCATACTTAATGGTAACGAATTTCTGAAACCGGTCTGTTCGCATCCTGATATTCCTCGCAACATTGTCAGATCTAAGTTTATAATCATGGTTCACTGGTGCTGACCGGCTATGAACAATTGGATAGAGTGGGTTTCCAGGTAGAATTGTCTCCACAAATCTCTTACAGGCGGTGTCCCTCCGTAAGACAAGCGGTTCGATACCAGCTAGTTTTAGGGCATCATCATAGGAACAGTTAGGGTATATTATGGCCAGTGCTCGTTTCTGGACCCTTTCAAGATCGTCGCTAAGATTTTGAGGAAGGTTGGCGAAAACGACGGAAGCATATTCCAATACTGATCTTATAATTGCACAATAAACACATAGGATGTCTGTTGGGGCTACCCCACTCCTCTTAAGCTTCCTCAACGCATATAAACGCCTATTAGATTTCTTAATAATGTATTCACAATGCACAGACCATGTTAAATCACTGGTAACATACACTCCGAGCAGTTTAAATGATGAAACAGATTCCACGCGTGTTGCACCAATGATGATAGGTTGCAAAACACTAGTATTGAAGTGAAGAAAGTTAACAATCATATCTTTACACTTGGCAGGATTCAGCTTCATATTGTTC
>CACRXK020002994.1:2500-39030 GCA_902702795.2 Paramuricea clavata | reverse complement strand
CCCAAACGTGTCCCCAAGTTCCTAATATGGCACAAACGTGCCCCCAAAATATTTCATCGAGGCCGTTGTCGTTCAGATAAGATTCCTTCAGCTCGGAACGATTTGAACATATCACGCGGTACGAAAGCAGACCGCTGATTCGGTTAGCGAGTGACAACGCCCACTTTTATCCGACACTCTTATTATTAGTGAAAATCACCGACGTAATATTTCGTGTGAGCCGCGAAAGCTTGGGTTCTAACGTAAATAAATATGGCAGATTTTGAAAATATACAGTGTTTGCATAACATGTAAATGTATTTACGGATTAAGATGCTGCGTCAAGCAAGATATTGAACAGTTGAGGTGCCGTAACTCTTTATTTTAACTGCGATTTAGATACAATACTATTGTTGTCAAATTCCATTGGTCCTATAGACCGTGCTTTGACGGGTACCGTATACTCAATAACAAGTGGAATTAATTAGAAACTTCCAATAATGAGTATACCAAACAGACAATATGTAGTATTTCGTTCTTCATGTTTTACCCAAATTCCACTCGAAACAATCCTATTACCTATACAAACATCAAGATTTGGTATTTCAAGCTGGTAGCATTTGCATAGGTATATGCGAAAAATTTCATCTACAGACTATTATGAATTTACAACCGTAGTTAAAAACCAGAGGCGTGCCAGAATCTTGGATAGAAATTAATCCTAGGAATTTCGAGTAAGGACATACTTTCAAATTTCCATAGCTATCGGGAGAATATGATAAATTTTCAAGCATGTCGATGGAATATTTTTACACCAGCATTTTTATTCCAATTATTCGCTCTATATAAAGATTGTCATCATTTCTAATCATGATGCTCTCCGAGACTCTGGGTTAAATGGCCAGAGATGATGTTATGTCATGTCATTAAGACGGGTAGCCCGTAATTCTGATCTACCAACAAAGAAACAGAAAGACTCAGTAGTTTGCATGAATTAAATCTTTTTAGTTGGAATACAAACCCAAACTTAAACTCGGATTATAATTCACCAGTCACAGCATGTCATAGTAATTATTATTCAGCTGATAGTTTTAAACAATTGATTAACTCCCATGAGCAAAGTAGACTATAAGTAATTGTTTTTCTATAATCTACAACAGTGTCAGAAGCCTGAGAAGAAATCTGGAACATTTTCAAACTCATCTACTAAATGAACTTGATCATGGTTTTAGCATTATCAGTATTTCAGAGACTAGAATGAATTATTTAAATATCTCCAATTTTAATACATTGATTCCAAATTATACAGTACCGTCCAACGGAAACTATATATCGAGTATCGAGTGCATGTCGCGTTCGAGCGAGAAATACTCGAGCGAGTATCAAGTATCTCGCTTCTCGAATCGTGTTACCTACCTGCTGGAGGAGTTCGGATACATTTTTTGTAGCAATCTAGAATATAGAGTAGTGGGAAAAGTTTGTAATGAATTTTTTCAGCCTCTCTTTGTCGAGATTGATTTAAGTATTATTCATGGTAACAAGCAAACCATAACATGTGCTGTGGTGTTATTTATAGACAACCTAAAATCCTAAATCCACTGAAAATTTTCAAACCTATTTTGAAGAAACTACAGAAAGATTGCTTTCAACAGGCAAGCTGTTATATCTGATGGGCGATTTCAACATAAACCTACTTGCATCTGACACATGTAAAGATGCTCAAAATTTTTTGTTTTCACTTCAAAGTCTTGGCTTAATGCCGACGATTGATAAACCAACAAGAATATATAAGAATTCAGCAACACTTATCGACAATATTTTTATCAACAATTTTGATGACAATTTGGTGAGTGGTAAATTTATTTTAAATATAGTTTCAGATATCAGTGATCACTATTATCAATTTTCTATCTCTCAATTTTCTATGCCACTTAAACAAAAAATCAAGTCCTCTAAAAGGGTAATACGAGATTATTCAAGATTCTGTGAGAAAAAATTGTTAAATGATCTCTTGGGAATTGACTGGGATGTTTTTGCCTTTGATAATGCAAAACATCTTATATTATATAAGATTGGTAAACTTCAAAACTTTGGTATATATAAGATAAATAAATATATTACTTGACTGTGATTGGTTTGTTTCACTCTGCCCGGCATGGATGTACGTTCACAGTAACATTAGAAACATTATAAATCAACACACACAGAAAAAAAAAAACATGGCGGCCACGTTACATAAAGTAAAAGTGTAGTTTGTGTGGAAATTAAGGCTTTTATCTTTTCTAAAATGGATTAAAAGAATTTATCTTAAAGGAAACTAACCGAACTTACACAGTTCAGTGAAATTGTTAAGATGTTAGTGTTGTTATAATGTAGTGTGATATAACAAAGCAAAAAAAACTCTGTCAGTGGACTATTCACTGTATCAAGGTAAGTTAAAACTACAATTGTCTCGTAAAATTTTAAAAAGAAAATGCCTGTTACAAAGCTCACAATTGCATGTTTTATCTAAATTGTACTTGAAACCATCCTATTACCTATACAAAATAAACATGTATATATAGTAAAGTACTCACCCGTTTCGGCGGTTTCGCTTGTATAGTCATATACAGGTAACATAAGTTGGATTCCTTCATTCCTTGTTTAAATTTATACTTTAAAAATGTGGAACAAGTTTCTTTCTATAAAATTTGAATTAAAGAAAAATTGAAAATAGTTTAGAATGTCTAATATGTACATAACAGTTCCATGGGATGAAGTTGCGATGAACGATTATAAATATCAATGATAACGTTTGTAAAAGATCCATCACAATATAAACAATACATATTACTCTATTACTGAAGAGATCTTCAGAGTTAATGAAGTCAGGTATAAAACTACAAAGATATATATGTATATATGAGTGAATTAACAGTGATGAGTGATATAAACTCTGACATGGTAAGAAATGTAGAGAATGGCTATGGTAATGCTATATTAAGGTTTCTACCGTACCAAGTTTGGGATTTGAACTCACGACCCTCAGTGTACACTCTGAGTGTTGTTCCTGCACGCCACCACATCTCACACAGGATATATGTTAATTTATTGTATATAATTATACAGGTTATTCTTAGCCAGCACAATTTATGATTGTGTACATACTTACAATTTTGTACACGGCCAAGGGTACAGTAGCAACTGAGCCGTATCTACTCTTATACTTACAATACTTACAATACATCATGGCATAGGTCACAGCTACCAGCCGGCGTGTTAGTTAACTGTAATACAATACTACAATGTGATACAACTGTCAGCCGAGCCTGTCGGTAGTATTATACTATAGTATACTACAATACTATACTATAGTATACTACACGGCTACCAGCCGGCAATATGCCTATCAGCCAATATTGTCTGTAGTATAATATAGTATACTGCAATACTAGTCGCGGCTACCAGCCGAGGTTATTTTTAACTGTAATACAATACTACAATGCAATACAGCTATCAGCTCGGCCTGTCTGTAATATACTATACTACAAAACATCATGGCTACCAGTCAGGGATATTTAACTGTAACACAATACTACAATGCAATATGGCTATCACCCGCATGCCTGTCTGTAGTATACTATGGTTGATAGTCATGCCTGTCTGTAGTATAATGTATACTACGGTTGATAGTCGTATTGCTGGCTCATAGCTGTGATGTATTGTAGTATACTATAATATACTACCGACAGGCTCGGCTGGCAGTCGTATTGCATTGTAGTATTGTATTACATCTATGCCGTGATGTATTGTAAGTATTGTATTAAAGAGTAGATACGGCTCAGCTGCTACTGTACCCTTGGCCATGTACAATCATAAATCACGCTGGTACCTGTTCTGATGGGTCCAGATTTCCTGGCCTAGGCCAGGCTGAAGTGCGTTTACACTACAAAAATCTAGTCCAAAGCTAGGCCTAGGCCAGGCTTAGGCTCGTAGTGTAAACACGGCTTTATACAGCCTAACAAAATCTAGTACAGTTTTCCTCCAGGCTGTTGTGGTATATCAATCAATATCATTTGGTTTACTTTTTCAACATACCAATATCACAACATCACAGTATGATGCAGTTAAAACAGGATAATACAGACAGCACTAATACTCAAAAACCGTGTTGTACAGTTGAACCAGCGTGGTTGAGATGCATGCAAAATTCAAACAGGGCCTACAAACACAGGCTACCAATTTTTTAAATGACAATATGAATGACATGTAACATATATGGTTACATACATCTGATATTATTCAGGAATCAAAGGATGAGATACACTATCATTGCGATAATAGTATTTGGGGTGAAACAGCGAAGGGACGGAACGATCTGGAATTGTTTCACAGTAGTGGCAAATATTATTAAACACTACAATCAAGTGAATCAAACGAGTATAAATGATCAAATATTGCAACTCTCATAATCCGAACAAAATCAAATTTCCTGCGAAACTAATTTGAGTATTGAAATTTCAACTATTTAATCCATTTTCATCATAGATAAAGGATATAAATAAAAGTAAGAAACCAGGATATTTTTATATTATTGCACGAATTCACGTGTTCGAAATATACACATGCATCCGAGATACTCAAATCAAAAGTTATTGCAGCAAATAAGTAAAACCTTTTACATAAACATTAAAAATTACCTCTTATCCATGTCGGTGGCTTATTTCCAAATTTATATTTCCCAAAAGTCGTTTAATTTAGATTTCAAGTCTGTCAAAATGTCTGGCTTCGGAATATATCCTGAAATTTGCTCAAATTTATAATAGATGAATGTTTTCCCGCTTTTAATTTCACATCCGTCAAAATGTGTAGTCACCATTCCAATACCGACGCGGCCAAAATTGTCGCGAGGAATGCAGACAGACAAAATGACAAATGTTAATTTTATAATACAAGATTATACACTTTCTCATTTTTAATACTGCTTTACCAGTATGTGCCGCAGACTGTGTCACACTAAAGAGTTTAAAAGTTATGTTTTTGAAGAGGGGATGTGGAAACTTTGACGTAAGTTTGTGCGATATATATTCGATAATTTGCGTAAAAACTGCTATAGAGTTGACACAAGAGTGAAGCACATTTGGCAAAAAAGCTGGTGGCTCGCATGTTTTGAAGTAAATATAAAAGTGATCGGTAAAAGCACATTTTAATAGACCATTTGCCCCTTCAAATAAAACTCTGTAAGGTAGGAAGCTAGATTGTTTTGTATTTTTGACTGCTTGATTTTTACTAACAGGTAGTTGAAAATCACAATTTTTTAGCTGACATGTTGCCAACATGGCAACATGTCTCAAGAGGCATGGCTTCATTTTGATATAAATATCGACTATAAAGTACTGGGCCGTTGACTTTTTCTAGGACACATATTTTTGGTTGTGGGCCTGTGGCCATATATGTTTATAAAACACTTGTAAAAATTAGCTTTTGGCTGGTGTGTGTCCATGTATATGGTTTTGTTATATACTAGTATCCTGGCAATCCTGCCATCAAAATAAAGTAAAGATCTCTTAAAAACAAAGCCTTTTTGTATGCAGACTCTTCTAGACATTGAAATTATGGGCAGATCTGTTATGTGAACAGCTCCATCAATAAAAGTTTCTTGGTGAAGTAAAATAGAATAAAAGGCTGATAAATCATTCATTATGAATGTGACGGATACCGTTTGGCCGAATACCAGATCATACCAGGTACTGGTCTACTGGCCGGGTACTACTTAGGAGCAAGGGTCACTTTACTAACAAGCCTCTCATGGTCCAGTGAGACCCAATTACATCACAGATCATGACTGTAAAATGTAGGGAGCCATGGAGTATTATTAATGCCATAGCATATAAGAGGCTCCAAATTCAAAACTTAGTTGAATTAAAAATTTATGAGTTATATGGTAACTATAAGTATCATGTGAAGGACTGAAGGTAGTAGATTTCCTATATACACCTAGATTCAGTTACTGGCTGACAACTTAAAAAATGTTGAGCTGGTTATCTAAGCCTAGAGTTTATGTCTGATATGTCTGTGTCGGCATAGGCTAAGCTCCATTTTTAAAGATTGGCTACCTCGACAAAATACAATCTTCAGCTATAGGGCAGGCTTTAATAAACATCCACCCAATCTCGTTCCCCGAGCATGCCCGTTTGCAGGTTAAGGGTGGGCATAGCTCTGGAGAAATCGAATTGATTCACGTTGAATTTCCAATGTGAGTTCTACGCATGCTCGGCAATGTTGCAAAATATAGATAAAGTATTTAGAATTTTGCGTCGAAAATTTGATACATTTTACACTGAAATCGAATTGAAAACAACTTAAAAATTCTGGGGGAAATATGTACGAAAGCTTCGGCAGGATAGGGATACAGCTACCTGAAAAATACAAGGAGAACTTCGACGTTTCGAGCGAAGATGCTTCGATCTGTACTGTTAGTGTTTGTATACATCGTACTTGACCTTTGCTGATAAATATATTAATCTCCTCAATAATAAGTATTATATATTTTGATGCTTCAAAATTTACATTTAACTCTTCTGTCAGAATTTATGGTATACGTAGTGTTAGGTATGACAGTATATAAAAGGTCAAGTACGATGTATACAAACACTAACAGCACAAGTTGAAGCGCCTTCGCTCGAAACGTCGAAGATCTCCTTGTATTTTTCAGGTAGTTGTATCTCTATCAATCCGAAGCTTTCGTACATATTTCCTCCAGAATTTCTAGTTGTTTTCAATCGATTTCGGTGTAAAAAGTATCAAATTTTCGACGAGAAATTCCAAATACTTTGTTTATATAGATCTGATGTTGGAAATCCAACGTACTATCTGCCGTTAGCCAATCACAGGCCTGAATCAATTTGATTTCTCCAGAGCTATGCCCACCCTTAACCTGCGAACGGGCATGCTCGGGGAACGAGATTGATATCCACCCATCTAATACCCATACAATTGGGCATGTGATGTTGGGGAGAAATAAACACTGCAGTGTTCTGGACTCCCTATTCAGCAGACACTGTTGAAGGAAGTGTATTAAGTTGACAAGAGTGTTAATATGATTATCTTACAGTACCAAACACTCCTGGATGATTTTGTACATCTTGGGCCTTGCAGTATTTTGCCCCTCTGCCCAGACTTGGCTTCATGTGATTTCAATGTCTGAAGGAGTCTGCAAACAAACGACTTTGCATTTAACAGATATTTACTAATTTTACTTTTTTGTTGGCAGGATAATAGTAGTTTTGTTTGTGGAAACACCACGTAAATTTATTACTGCAAAGCTTTCGATCCGTAAGCCCAGATCTTAATCAGTGGTAATAATATTATTCATAATATTATTCATATTATTAGCACTGATGAAGATCCGGGCTTACGGATCAAAAACTTTGCAGTAATAAATTTACGTGGTGTTTCCACAAACAAAACTATTATATTTTTCGCCATGCAAACATACAAAGAACTTATAATATATATTTGTTGACCTGCACGGAAGCACATAAACAAAGATTCTGACTTAAAGGACATTGGCAAGAAAATATTAGTTCCATTTATTTGAAAGAACTCTTTTGAAAGACGGAAATTTTAATTAAAATATATTACCACAATTTGTTTATATCTTCCTTAGTTGTCAAAATATTTCGACAGAAAAAAGTGAGATGTTCGCCATCTTCCATTATTGAGCATATTATGCATGTTACGTCAAGAGAGGGGTCATGGTAAATTTTCATGTTGAGAGTAAGCAATCAATATGAGTCCAATAGTTTGCTTCTGGTTACTGTCTGAAAATTGGAAATGGTTGAAAATTTTTCAAACAATTTTGGATTGTAACAACTCCTGAAGTCACCAAAACAACAGTTAATAAGGTCAAGAATTAGTCCAAGATGACAGACAGCTCATTAATTTCTAAATATTTCGAGAATGAAGCAAGATATGATGTATCGTTAATAGAAATTAATATATAATTTTAAGAATTCTATTGAATGAGACAAACAACTTTGTTATTGCCAATGTCCTTTAACTCATGCCTGTCAGATGTTGGGATCATAGGTAGCGGTGCTACCTGCAAGTGCCTTAGGCTAACTGCAATTAGCATTAAGGTCAGAAGGTCTTATGCATGCTTACAGTCGTGCCAATGGAAGCATTCCGAGAAATGTTGACCACTTCATTTCATAAATTTGAGGAGTTGATCTGAACAATTCCTCAACAATTTGATAAGTTCCTTAAAAAGTTGCTAACTTCCTGTTTCATTGACCAATCAGATTGCTCAAAAATAAAATATAAAATTTGATTGCTCAATGAAACAGGAAGTTAGGAAGTTTTTAAGGAACTTATAAAATTGTTGAGGAATTGTTCAGAGGTGTCCCTTCAAGTTAGGAGATGAAGTGGTCAACATTTTTCGGAACGGTTCTATTGGCACGACTGTAAGCATGCATAAGACCTTCTGACCAAGGATTACAGTTAGCTTCAGGCACTTGCAGGTGGTGCCGCTACCTAGGATCCCAACATCTGACAATAGACTGACAGGCATGGGTAGTTGATAGTTGACCAGCATCTAAGGACGAAAGCGTACTTATATTCATTTATGCAATGTTATTTAGTCAAAATCTAAGATCTGATTGGTTATGTTAGTGAATATATGATAATAGTTGAACAGGACGAAAGTGGACTTATAGCCTCATTAATATCATTTTGGAGGCATAAACAAAATCTAATGATTCCTTTAATGGTTGCCGCTTTTGGATTTGCATGCTTTGGCAAAAAAACGTGGTTATTATTGGTTGTGACTGAATGGGACTAAATCCTGAATAAATTGAATGTCGATACATGAATGTCTTTTCTCCATCATGTTAATTAAAGGAGATCTTTCAAACTTATAGCTATATCGATCGTAGTGAATAGTTATACTCATATACGCAAATATTTCTCGTGGTAACATTCGAAAAGAAGATGGGTTCCCCACGCTCTTCTTAGACACCAAAAGGAAGTGTGACGAATAAGAATGAATGACGTCTTCGTGCATACAGCTTATTAGTTCATGTTTTGCAGACCTCGATCATATCGTAACTCCGTAACATATCGTAAATCCGTAATATTCTTTACATGAATAGGGCAATGTACAATGAAGTGGAATTTTCACTGATATATCTGAATCATTTGCATTTAATAATTGCTTTACTGGCTATAATACTGTCATTAGATAGGAGTTTTTGCACTTAGACAGCAGTTGTGTTTTGGTCATTTTCTGTTCGGTTGCAAATGCACGCAATTTACCTTGATGTAGTCGCTCATTAGACTATGACAGGCTACCAATGAGGGTATAACTCTTCAAAAGATGCATGTAAAGTTGTGTTTCCCCCATGTATAACACTTGGTGAAACCCACCTATAATGCCCCCCTCCCCCCCATAATAAGAGATTGTAAATTTGGCGACATAAGGTTATAAACAGACACGACCTACCGACGGCAAACACAATCCGGTACTGTTTCAAGTAATCATATATTTGCTATGTATCGTTATATACTCCGGCAAGATACTCGCCTTCTGTGCGCCTATATATAACACCGGACCAGGAATGGAATTTTCAGAGGCAAGCAATAAATTGCTTTTCGTCAATATCATGATAACAAATAATCTGCATACGTAAGTTGCTTCACAGGTCGCTTTAGGTTGCGTTCGCATATATTCACCAACATAACCAATTAGATATTGGATTTTGTCGAAAGAACGTTGCATAAATGAATGTAAGTCCGCTTTCGTCATTAGATGCATGTCAACTAATAGTTAACCTGCACAGTAGCACGAGAAGGAACGAATATGCATGTATGTAAATGTTTTTGGTCAAAAGCTGAAATGTGATTGTTTTGCATAATTAATCTCGTACGCTTTGGACGAGTAAAGAGGAGAGCAAACGAATATGTAGTTAATTAATAAACAAGAGTTAATTTGCATGATCATGAGTCGTGACAATTTATTTAGAAATTGAAAAGCACAAAGGGAAACAAACATATAAGGTTAGGTCAAGACATACCATGTAGTTATGTATGGCGTCAGATATCCGGCAGTATTCATGTTGATCTTAATTCAACATGTATCCGTCATTGAAGTGAATTTCGGCATTGAACATATCAAATTCAGCATGCCACTTTAATCCAACGTTGCTTCAATTTCAACATGTTGATGTTACATGTAATTTGAATTTTGAATTTAGAACATGTCAAATTGAAGTGGAATACAACATTGAAGTATAGATAATGGCCGTTTTTTAATATACTAGAGACGTATTATGCGTATGGACGCATAATCCGTCTTCTATATTATTCGACTAGTATAAAGACGGGACGACGAATAATCCGACGAACTATCAGCATTTATTGTTCGTTTGGTTATGCGTCATCAGTATAAAGACGGGCACAAGACGCATTATGCGTCTAGACGAACTATCATCGGTTGTGCGTCTCTTAAGACGAAGAATCGAACATAGTTCGTCTAGACGCATAATGCGTATTGTGCCCGTCTTTATGCTGTGAGGACGCATAACCAGACGAACAACAAATGCTTGCCCAAGTTCGTACAGACGCATAATGCGTCTCCAGTATAGAAGCGGCCATTGAAGTAATTTTCAATGTTGAAGTTTCAAAACAGGTTGAAAACGCATCACTACATGAATTTGATAAAGTGAGTTTTGGCGGTTATATAGCACATCGTTAAATATCCGCCAATATTAATTAACGCTTCGTTAAACTTCCTCCATGGCACTCGCCTGGGACTTGATTCCTATATGGCGGCTACGAACGAGCGGAATGATGAAAATCATGAAATAAAGTTGGTGCACTGAACATTATTGAGGATGTAATATCACGATTAGTCAGACTTGGTGATTTGACGGTTTAAAGAGGTATCTTGTAAATATTAGAATCGACCACATCATGCACTTTGGAATTGCTGGACATGGTTTGCCAAAATTTAAACCAATTTGAGCAGCGGCAACGCTATTCCGCCATGAATACTGTAACTCTGCATTTCCAGCACAAGTTTATGCCGCAGAAAACCTTCATATGATGTACACGAGGGGCAATAGAATTTTGCCAAACGAGGGGCAACTGAAATTTGGCACGAGTATGTCATGTACGAAAGTTATGCCCATCCTTGCAACACTGTATATATACTGCATATAGTTTTATACAGAACTACAGTATAGAATGAGAACGGGAATGGCTAGGTATTCACGTCTTTCATCTGCACTTCATTTTTTACCGTTTGTAGAAAAAGGTTAGCTTAGTATTGCAATATGCTGAGCAGACAATAAAAAGGCAGTGGCAATAAGTCCAGGAACTTTGCATTTTGGATTAATTAATCAAAATTTGAATTTTATTGAAAAATAAAATTTGCAGACCTGTTTTCGTTTTTAAGGTAGGCAAATGACTTTTGACCTGATTGTTCGCCAGTTCAGAGGTATGTGTCTATAATTTTTTCAATAACACCAATTCCCCACACAAGGAAGTTGTGATTTCAATAAGAATTGATATACATGTATGCATTACATTCACATGAGATTCCCTAGGTTTGTCGAATTGGGCTTAACATATATAGTGGTGCATAACCACTGTACCGGCCGTATAGGATGGGCATAACTTTCGTACCTGACAAACTGGTGCCAAATGATCTCATTTGCAGCTCCAAAGTTATTTTGCGTACACCCATCATATTGCTTACTTCGCTAACTTTGCCGAAATATTGTTCCAATAAAAAATTATATTTCCCCTCGTGTATATCATATACGATCGTTTTCCACTGCATACTGTGTAAGCTTGTGCTGGAAATGCAGAGTTATTCATGCGGAATAGCGATGCCGCATGATGAAATTGTAAAATTTTGGCAAACTGTCCAGCAATTCCAAAGTGCATGATGTCGTCGACTCTAATATTTAGAAGATATCTCTTTAAAACGTCGAATCGTATTGCCGTTCCCCTCTACATAATCTGGGTCACAAAGGCTGCCTAATCGCGATATTATATACCAACTATTTCATCATTCCGCTCGTTCGTAACCGCCATATAGGAATCAAGCCCCGGGCGAGTGCATGCAAGGGGAAAGTTTAACGAAGCGTTACAGGTAAACTACGTGAAGCGTTCCTCTTTTGAGTTCCTAACTTGATTGCAATTTTCCTCATTACCTTAGCAAATTTGAAAAATTATCTTGCAAATCCCTTGAGGGAATTTGCAATGTTCTTACTATAAGAGCCAAATAATTTTTCCTCAGTTCCTGTTACAAGTTCCTAAACTTCCTGTTCTGTTCTGCGCGTTGTAATTGGCTAACAAAAATAATACGCCAATGATAACGCTCAGAACAGAACAGAACAGGAAGTCAGGAAATGGAAGCAGGAAGTTGGGAAAATTTGAAAGGAACTTTCTTTGCGTTGGAATATTGCAAGGCCGACAGGAAAATTGCAAATTCCCTCAAGGATTTGCAAAGAGTTTTTCAAATTTGCAAAGTTGATTATGAAAATTCCAAATGAGTTAGGAACTCAAAAGAGGAACGCTTCACGTAGTTTACATGTCATTAATAATGGCGGAAATTTAACGCGATGCAATATAACCGCCAATATTCACTTATCAAATAAATGTAGTGATGCGTTTTCAACCTGTTTTGAAACTTCAACATTGAAAATTACTTCAATATCTATACTTAAATGTTGTATTTCACTTAAAATTGACATGTTCAATATTCAAATTACATGTACTGCGAATTCAGGTAGACCGTTTAATGCGAATAGTTGTCGCGTTAGTTTTAACAGTTGTACGATGACGTTTCTAGGCAGATTTTCGACGTTTCTAAGGCGTGGCTTCAACGTTTATTTTTAAAATTGAACGTTGTAATTACAAGGTAATTGCTAAATAGTATACTTCAAGATAAGGTTTCCGTTTTTATAACGTAGAAAAAATCATCCTAACGCAAAACTAAACTCTAACCTAACCCTAACTTATTTAAAAAATTGATATAAAAACGGAAACCTTATTTTGAAGTATACTATCTGGCAATTACCTTGTAATTACAACGTTCAAATTTTAAAAATAAACGTTGAAGCCACGCCTTAGAAACGTCGAAAATCTGCCTAGAAACGTCATCGTACAACTGTTAAAACTAACGGGACAACTATTCGCATTAAACGGTCTACCTGAATCCGCAGTAACATCAACATGTTGAAATTGAAGCAACGTTGGATGAAAGTGGCATGCTGAATTTGATATGTTCAATGTCGAAATTCACTTCAATGACGGAAACATGTTGAATTAATATCAACATAAATATTGGCGGAAATCTGACGCCATAGTTATTTGTACTAAATAAATTGACACCATTGCAATAATACGCATGCGTATAGCATTGTTAAGAACTAAAAACTGAAGCATGGCTCCGAGACGAGCAGACGCATCAATTAATAAATCAACAATATAGACGAAATGGTCCAGTTTGGGATATTGTTATAAATGACATCGCGCGAGATGAACTGCATGATAATATATTGTGTTAATACAGCTCTTTCCGATCTTGCTGTTACAGTCGTGCCAATAAGAAGCGTTCCGAAAAATATTGACTAAAGCCCCGTTTACACGAGCAAATTTTATTTGACAAATTTCATATGACAAATGCATTTGATCGAAAGCTAGCATGCTAGCTTTTGTTCAAATGCATTTGTCACAATAAATTTGTCACAAATGCATCATCCACACGAGCAAAATGTCTTTGACATATGAAATTTGTCAAATAAAATTTGCTCATGTAAATGGGGCTTTATTCATTTCCTAACTTGAATGAACACCTCGGAACAATTGCTCAACAATTTGAGAAGTTCCTTAAAAAGTTTCTAACTTCCTGTTTCATTGACCAATCAGATTGCTCAAAAATAAAATATAAAATTTGATTGGTAACTTTTTAAGGAACTTATCAAATTGTTGAGGAATTGTTCAGAGGTGTTCATTCAAGTTAGGAAATGAATTGGTTAACATTTTTCGGAACGCTTCTATTCTAGTTTCCACTCAGGAAAATTATTCGTGGATTGGAACGGACAAGAAAATTTTTCATTGTATTAAAGTCATTAGTGCCAACCCAGAGCTCACAAGATAAAGAAAAATTTTATTATCCGTTCCAATATACGGATAATTTTCCTGAGTGGAAACTAACATGTTAAAAGCAGGAAAAAAAGCAGCACAGCGGTGCATGGCAAGTGATGAGTATTAAGCGTCTTTCTGTCAATACTCAATGACATTGATCGAATTGAAGACATTACTTAGCTGCATAAAATTGACGAGAGATTCCTACTTCCATTTGGTTAGCCATCCATATACAGTGTGTCTAAAAAAAAGTGAACGTTTTCAAATTCAAATTACCTATAACGTATTGTAGTAATTTGACAGATCTAATTACTTTGAATTAATGGTTGGTTAAGAACACAAGGTCTTGTACTCATGGGACAAAACTCGTAAAAACTTTTAAATTTTATAATTTTTATTTCTGTGAGTTTTGTTTGAATTTATTTTCTAAACTCAAGTATACGACATGCATAAATTTAAATTGAACTATTTAATTTAACAACACCTATCAATTGTGAGTTTTGAGTGCACTACCCACAAAACGTTAAGTTATTTGAAAAGATTGACCGAATACTTGCAATGCATGCCTGTATAATTTGTTAGCTACTTCCTTAGTGTTGTTGCCGATGCATGTAGGGAAAAACGAAGTCTACCTGAATATTGTAGAGTATATAGAAACTAGTTTTGAATCGGAAATTAATATATTTGGCGCAGAATTGTTTACAAAGCTGAACTTAATTATACAAGTTATAGGCATGTTTCAAAGTTGGAACACGGGAAACGCGACGATTGCACCAGTCCTGGTTTGCAATAAGTTTTTCTGGAATTTTCACAGGCTGTCACATAGGCGTATGCTGAAATGCACAAGCGGATCTCTTGCTAACTTGTTTATAGATTATAATTTGTTTTCCGCGCCGCTGTAAAAACAGTACTAAACAGCAATGTATGTGATTTATTGCTGTTAGTATTGACTGCATTAATTCTGACCCTGGCACCGCTGCCATCAACCGCTGCCATCACGGTCAATATGGCTTGATATATTTAATAATATAAACAACGAACGAACGTTTACGAGTATTATAAAGAGTTTATCTCATAGCAAATAGAAAATGTCCATCATACGAATGAGTACGACTCTGTAGTTCAGTTAATGAGGCTATTCGTTCGTTCTTGTGCTACGGTTAACTAATAGCAAGGTTTCTCATGAAATTTGGATAAAACAAGCACTCGTGAGCTTTTCAAAGACCTCAAATAGCACTCGTCCTTCGGACTAATGATATTTGAAAAAGAACTCGTGCATGCATATTTTATCCAAATTCTATAACTTATCTAATACTTAGTGTTTCCCTATTGGTTACGAGGAGGTGCGTTCAAACTCGAACCCACCTGTGGTTCGAGATAGATGTTTTGGTGGCGGCCATTATGAAGCGATTTGAACAAATTTCCGACGAAGATGTAAATTAAAAATAAATTAAGTATTTTTAATTGTTTTATAATTATTATTTTTTTATTTAGTTTGATGAAAATGGAATATTAATTCTGTATTAAAAGTGGAAGAGAAGAAAGTTGGCCGCAGAAAATTGTTCGGTACGGGCAGGTTTGTATAAATCTTGGCAATGTTTTCGCAAAATGTGTGCATTTTCTCTTTTCAAGAATAAGGTAGCCTGTGTACAGCCGTTAGTCTCAACGAAGCGCGCGAGAGAACGTGTGTGAGTTGGATGCATTATCCGTGTTCAGGTCACGTGGATAGTTCCCAGATTTGGGGACCGGCCTCTGATTGGACAGTGCTTTATTAGAATAATTTATGACAAATGAAGCTATTTCATTGGTTAATTGATAATTAGCATGAGTTTAAAATAACAACACAAAAGTTTTAAAATTCCAGATCAAGAATCAAGATTTCATTCGCGGCATACAAAGGTTTGAAAGCTTGAAATACAATCTGTTGAGTTTAATTTTGTGCTGTATCGAAGTTTTAAGAAAACCAAGATAAAATTGTAGTGTTTGGATACTCAGCGAACAATGCTGACAAATATATAAAATACAACAAACTATCGGACGGAAATTGACAATTTATAATTGACAATCTGTTTATATGTCCCGACCCCTCGCGATAAAGCGTTTTCTTTACATGTAATGTGTTTAATTTAAGTTTGTCTTACTTGGCCAGATAAATTTTAATTACTTTAAAATGCACCTCTTGAATAACCAGTTGTGTTTATATTTAATTCTTTGTCTTTATAAACAAATATACGCCATATGTGTACGCCAAGAACTGAGCTTGTACACCGGACTTGCCGGCAATGATCATCGTTCAGCATTGTTCCCACTCAAAACAAATCTCTTCATCAAGAAATATATACAATATATACAATATATTTCTGGTGTATCGTTTTTCAGATTGTATTTCAAGTCTTTCAAACCTTTGTATGCCGCGAAGGAAAACCTCAAACCTGATTCTTGATCTGGAATTTTAAAATGTTTGTGTTGCTATTTTAAACGCATGCTAATTATCAATTAACCAATGAAATAGCTTCATTTGTCATAAATTATTCAAATAAAGCACTGTACAATCAGAGGCCGGTCCCCAAATCTGGAAATTATCCACGTGACCTGAACAAGGATTACGCATCCAATTCCATACGTTCTCTCGCGCGCTTCGTCGAGAGTAGCGGCTGTACACAGGCTAGAATAACGGAATATTGTAGAGAAACGTTGTAGCTTAAATTTAAGTATAAGTTTGTTTGTTTTCGTAGTTTGTTGGCGGCTAAAATTTTCCATTATTTTTGAAAAGAGAAAACGCACACATTATGCGAAAACATTGTCAAGATTCATATAAACATGCCTGTGCCCAACAAATTTAGGGAAAAAACGTAGTTATTATTATTTTTTAATTATTTATATTAGGAAATAACAAGAAAGTCGATAGTAAACTGGATTTGTTTTCGCGAGAAATCATGCGAAAGTGAAGCCATCCCTCTTGGGAAATGTTGACAACATGTCGGATAAAAAAATTGGCGAAAATTGTGATTTTCTACTCCCGGCCTGTAAGTGGAAATCATGCAAGTAGTAAAAAATACGTAAAAACAATAAATCTAGCGTCATTGATTGCAGAGCTTTATTTTAACGGTCTAATATGCTCTTACCGATCACCTTATTTACTTTTACTTTTCTATTCAATTTAATTTTTTTCGCCAAATGTGCTTCACTATTATTGTGGCAAATCGATAGCATTATTTGTACGAACTGTCGAATATATTTCGCACAAGTTTATGTCAAATCTTGTCATCCCTCTTATATATTTATAATTTAAGGGGGAAATATTACATTGAGGGAAATATTACGCCGAATCCCCCGAGCGGAGGGTTTATAAATGATATATTATACCGAAAGTTAAAGAACCCACCAAGTTCAGAATAAAGTTTAAAAATTGAAGGGAATAAAATTTTTAATTTTTTTATTTGTGTAACTGAATTTTTGACGTTTTATCTTTAAAATATTTGAGTATGTATCCTTTGGATCGATGAAGGTAACATACGTATTGAAATTCTTTGATTAACTTAAGTCAATATATCCGTACGAAATTACAAACAAAAAGTTAAAAACAACAGCTCGCGAACGCCATATTGTTTCAGAGCGTAGTGTACACGCGTCACGCGTGAGCGTGGGATACTATAATATCCCACGGTGGATATGCCGTGGGATATTATAGTATCTCACGCTGCATTACGAAAATCATGAATTTTAGTGAAATAACGTAAAAGATCACATTATCACGTGGTACAAATGCTGTTTTTTCATTGGACAATTTGAGTTTTAAGTGTAATATTTAAATATATTAGTTCTAAACCAGTTTTTAGTACGAAACGTAAAGTAGAAAAATTTAGAAATATGACCATTGCATCGCTTCAAATGTTACTTATCCCAATTGGTAGGGCATATTTTCTCCCAATTGAGCAGAGAAGCGACACATAAGGCGTGGGGCGGAAAAGCGCACAATTTTGCCAAAATTGTGGAGTTAGTGAGGAAAGCACCATATTGACAGTATGTAAACTTTGACACAAGTATGAATATCAGATATAGAGGCATCTGTGAAATTAAGGCTGATAGCTAAAAAGTTTGAATTTCTGATATTTGAGTAGAAGGTAGCTGACAGAAAAATCAGTTGTATGGTTGGAAAAGTACCAAAACTAAACTGTATTTAAAACATTAGAGCAGTTTTTGATTTGCCAAGTCGTTTTTAATTTAATTAGTTTGGAACAAAATAGATAAAAATTAGGTACGCGATGCATACATGTAACTGAGAAAAACTTGATTCACATTTTGTATTTCCTCGAAGGGAAATGAGTAATGAACATGATTTATATAATAACTACAGTGAAACACACACTTTGATTGGTCAACAGCCGTGCAGGATCAGGCTATCCTGCACGAGGAATTAAAATGCCTTCGCTGGATTTTCGCGGGATTCTCAGAATGTAATTGTTTCACTGTAGTTGTTTTATAAAACAATTACCAAATGGTTTTCCGTGCAGGATTGCGTGATGCATGCACTTGGGATGTTGCTCGACTTTCGGAAAGCGTAAAAATACACTCGCCTGCGGCTCGAGTATTTTTACGCTTTCCGAAAGTCTCGCGACATCCCTCGTGCATGGATCACGCAATCCTGCACGGAAAACCATTCGGTATTCCTTTAATGGGATATCATCATCACTTATTATAATATAATAGCAAATAAGATTTTAACGTCAAACATAATACGCATCTAACAGGGATGTACAAGGTGCGGAGGACGGCAGGGCCAACTGTTCCCAAACCACCCCCACCCCCAAGTACTGCCAATAAAATGTAAATAATTTTATAATGTGGTTATAATTGTAGCTGATAATTATGAAGTCAGGAAATAAAACTTTCATGCAAGCAATATTCAAAGTGTCTATATACAGCAGGCTATTTTGTAAACTGTCACTTGTCAATATCCATAATAAAATTTTGAAAATTTATTTGTAATATGAAGCTCGAAATAGCGTGCTGCCAATGGCCAAAAGCAAGCCATATTTTAAAAACTAGGTACGCATTGGTGTACATGTGGGTAGCGTACTCGTATATGTGGTAAGCATTCACAGGCGTAGGTTCATACTGGGGGGGGGGGGCACTGTGGGTACATCACCCATTCCCAAATTAGCCCCATAACCTCTTGATCCGAAATTGATAAGAAACTAACAACTAAAGCAATTTATACTGTCCAGTAATTATTACATTAACTATAAAAACATTTTATGGACTATTATCATTTATAGACCTGGAGCGAGGGGGATTCGGCGAAATATTACCCGAAGTGATGATATTTCCCGAGGGGCTTTGCCCCGAGGGAAATATCATCACTGAGGGTAATATTTCGCCGAATCCCCCGAGCGGAAGGTCTATAAATATATGTACCGTTTTATTTAATAAATTTTAACTTTGATTTTTTCGGCTTAGACAAAGTTTATTTTTAAAATTACTTCGCTTTTTAAGCCATTTACAACATTTCGCGTCCGTGTTGTATCGGATATACCGATACAACACGGCCGCTCATGTTGTAAATTGTACTTATAATTGTATACGTGTTTGTATATTTTACAAACACAAGACTGCTTCTTGCCAAAATTGAGAAAATATATATTAATGTAGTTGTGTATAAGACAAAATGTCATGAAAGATTCCATTTTTAGTATATATTTTGACTTATTTTGTGCTTTCGCTACACCTTGTCAACATAGTAATAATGTTGCTTCAAAATTTATGATAAAAAACCCGATTTTCTAGACTTGTATACAAATAAAAATAGTAAGTTTATACTATAAATGAGTTTATTTTATCTGTATCGGTTTAAATTCGCCGTTAAGTTTCAAATAATTCTGTTTGAGAACGCAATAATTGGGCATTTCGCAACCAGGGCAGTTGCAGGGCAGTTTTGGAGTTGTTGTTGGGAAATGCACTAGGCCTTCTATTTTTTCGCTTGCGTCCCTCCGCCCCGCCCCGAAATCACCTAGTTCCAGTCTTTTCATGTGAAAAATCGCTGAATATTAAAAAATATATAAATAAAAATAGAAGGCGTAGGTCGAGGATGGGCTCAACTATATGGTCTTGAATTATACTTTAAAGTGGAACAAATAAAAGACAACTATAAGGAATATTCGATACCTGCTCGGTAAAGTTTTTATTTGCCGATCGCGATAACCGGCGTCTTTACCACGTAGCAAATTAATAATAGATTTTCTCCATTCTGGTTTCAACTGAATTTCGAAGCCGAAATATTTGAAATATAAGAGTTCCCTTGAAAGCATTAACAGGCGGCATATTTTCGATACGCGAGCAAAATTATTGTTGACATTTGAGTTACGTAATTACTTCCGTTAACGAGATTGACCAATAGGAAGCTTTTCTAAAGATTCGGAGAAGAACAAATTAATCATAGGCATATGGGCAGGCGTTTATTTAACGACGTCTGTGTTCTCCTGCTGCATGCACTAAACGGCTGCTACGCAGGCCATCGCGACAGTGGCTTGCCTGATTCAACATCAGTGCAAACACAATTGGTTCGTTTAGTTTTCGCAAAATGGCGTCCGATCAAATATTTTGACCGCAGCTGACCAAAACAGCTTATTTTTACGAATATAAATCGAAAAATTCGATTTAAATGCACAACGTTTTATACTCAATGCGTCACTGTCAATATCCTGTTTTCAGTATTAAATGCAAGATGGTTGTTGCTTGTAATGTGTACCCCTGATGTGTTTTTAAACTGAACAAAAGGTCGATATAAATACATGTAGCATACTAGCCGTTGGCGCTGCTTTATAAAACGTATTTAATAGAAATACTAAACTTTTATATAGCTCGTAAAAAGCTAACAAACTAGAAAACATATAAGTTTCCGAACATAAGCCGAACATCTGACGTAAAGTTCCGAAAAGTAGTCATCTCTCACATCCAACTTTCAGCTATAACAAAGTGGGTAGGCCGCAAACGGGCTACCCACAAAAATGGTAGGCAAAAAAAACTGCCAAGTCCAAAAAGGAATGGCAGGTGAAATTCTACATATATATTTCATTTCATTTGCTTACCAATATACTCATATATAATACGTTAATCAATATATCGGTGATATATTTATTTTCAAATTTCCGCGAAATGCATTAACACTCATATAAATCTTATATGTTGCGACATTGGAATAAATCACGTAAAAAATAAATGTTTGTTATAAAAATAAACGTTTATTTTTGCATGTTCGAGGCGTCTGTTATTATATATTCCCAAATGGAGGGTTCCCAATAGAATTTAGGGTAGGAGGCGTTTAGAAAGACGCAAGCCGCTATGCTGGCTCCAAAGCAACACACTATAATGCGTGAAGATATGAAATGGAATTAGCAGAAATAATTTAAAGCACTTCTTTATTCGGGCATAATATTAGATGAATGAAGACAAAGTACTTACACTGTATGGCAGTTCCACTTGTGCAGAGACAACACATTTTGATGACTTCGTTTGGTTTATACCCAGGAGAGGAAGAACAAATTTGTTTATATAAAATTCAAATTACGTAATTAAGAATTATTGTATAAAGCTGGGAAGGATATCAGAAGTATTAAGACGAGAGGCGTAACTAGAGCGTTAATTGGGGTGTATTAATATATTCGTGTTCTGCCCGACGAATTTCTTTTGAATTTAAGTTCATTTCAAAAGAAATTAGTCGGGCAGAACATGAATATATGAATATACCCCCCCCCCCCAATTAATGCTTTAGTTACGCCACTGATTCAGACCGAGTTCAGAGTTATATATCGAAGCGAAGATGAGGCAGATAACGCTGACCGAGTTATGCGTAATTATGATACACGGCTAAAAACGCACAGGTTGTTACAAGTTGATATCGAGGGGGGGGGGACAATGTTGTGCTGCCAACTATGAACCAGTTGTTAAACATGTTGTTCCAAGTTGCTACAGTTGTACAATGCTGTAACAATATGTTGACAATACTGTTCATAGTGGGCCGCACAACCTTGTTCACGCCTGGTGATATCAACGTGGAACAAGTTTGTTGATTTTCTCAATTTTTACGCGTGTATTCTACGTAAGGCGAATGAAATAATCATTTTATTATTCACACTATTTTCTTGCAATTTTCAGAATATTTGTATTTAAATATTTTTTTAATTTGCTCTTTTGAAACCAAAGCAAAATGAGCAGAAGCAGATTTAAGAAATTTGCAGCTCTTTTCAAATAAATACAAAATACCTGCAAAAATTTGAGAGTACTTAATGAAGTACTAATATAAAAGACGAGCCAAGAGTGTTTTACCAAGCACGGACTGAGAGTGTTTTAAGTAGTACTTAACAAACCAGCCGAAGTCATTTTAAAATTCAACTTTGTCTAAGGCGATAAAAGTAATGCAAAGGTTTATGTAAATTAATATGATTTTCTATCAGATATAAAAGTAGTGAAATGGTATTGATTTCATTTGTCTTTTCCTAATGAATGATTAGTGGAGTTTCACAAATTAATTTAGAAACTGGAATGAGCCGCTTTGTCTGCAAATTAAAAGAACGGTCTGCTAGGCAATGCTCTCATTCCATTAGATCGTGGATTATGGTAAATTTTAAAAGAAAATACGAGTGTATAGGAGGCCATGCAAATTAAACATGATAAAACACGATTACAAGTGATTTGAATTGCTTATAAGAATTAAAAAAAATGGAGTGATTTCAGTAAAAAATTTTTTGAAGGATACCTTTGAGTATGCTACATTTACAACGAAGATTTGGGGAATGGTAAACAGGAGTGTTAATGTAATGAGCGGAAATAGACTTGTTGCAAAACAAATGCTCAATAGAATTTTTGAGAATGTAAATAATATAAAAGTATTTAAGCGCTGTACACGTTATTGGTAGTATGACATTATTTGAAAACGTATGGCTGGATACTAGGCTGACTGCATGAGCTTTATAAATTTTGTGTTTCAATGGTCATGCTAATATACCAATGTATTCGTGTTGGAAAGATAAGAGAGTAAAAATATGTACAAGATATTCGATATATAAGCCAATAATATGGTAGACTGTGGGTAGCGTACTATTTATTATCAATGTCAAAATTTTATTTTATTATTAAAAACTGAGGCGTCAAATTTTACTGGGGCATGCCCACGCACCATGTGATTAAGTAGTTTGAGTTTGCTTGACCAATGCCATGAAACCAATGAAATAGTTTAGTTTACCGAAGTAAACGTTTAGTGTTACCAAACCATAGCACATAGACGTGAAGATGGCTATGAAACTCATTAGAATAAAAATATAATACATTAGTACAATTACATAGGTGATTATTGAAAATTATACACGCTGCATGATTGGATGCCATTGGATTATATAACGCGATAAGTAAAAGAAGAAAAAAATGTGTATTTTTTTATATTTTTTTCAAGTAATCACTTATGAAATTGTAGTAAAACAATGATTTACCTGTGTGATTATACTGAATAAAAACTTTGACCTGAATAAAAACTTTGACTTCGTCTCGGTTTTCATTCATCGATAATCACCTCACCTTCGGCTATAAATTAAGAATTATTGGATATCAGAATTATTAAAACCTCGGTCAGCGTTATCTGCCGAAGCGAAGATGAGGCTTACCGAGGTATGAATAATTATGATATTCTGCGTAAGGTGAATTCAATAATTATTTTATTATTGAGACTCTTAAAATGTTCAGAATCTTTGTATTGAACGATTTTTTTTTTCAATTTGCTGTGTTGAAACCGAAGTGAAACGAGCAGAAGCAGCAGAAGCCTATTTAAGAACAAAATTATTTTAAGAAATTTCCAGCTCTTTTCCCATTAATAAAAAATCGAACTGCAAACATACGCGGGCACCTACAAATACGAAATTTATTTCTAATGTTCATGGCTGCACGTACATAAATTATATGTAGGCTTTATACAAATGAGAATACAAGAAAATAGTACAATAAATAATAATTGATGATTATGTAAGTCAATGTTTATTGATTAATGTGGTCCTTCACCGTGACGTGCGTATTATATTTTAGACAAATCCACAAATAGAAATCTACCCTGTTTCCTATATATATATATATATATATATATATATATATATATATATATATATATATATATATATATATATATATATATATATATATATATATATATATATATATATATATACATACATACATACATACATACATACATACATACATACATACATACATACATACATACGGGATGTATATAGGCCTAAACTAAGTACTAGATAAAACATCAGCAGCCGAACTGTATCTGACCCATGCAGTATGTTAAAAAATGACCCATCTTATTTATGAGTTATTTGGAGAAGTAATTTTAAAAATAAACATCGTGTTAGCGGAGAAAATCAAAGCTGAAGTTTATGTAAGTTAGGACAAGTCTTTATCCGATTTACAAACATTGATTAAACATTAATTTATTTCCTCGCGAGTTATTAATGAATTTTTAAAGCATATTTACTGGTTTTAGAGGGTTAAATGGTGTAGAAATTTTGGAAGTTTGAAGGCGATTAGGAATGACGGCTGACTGACAGAGATCAAAGTTTCCTGATATCATGCGAATAGCTGAATAAATATTAGAAGAAGGATTTCCGTATGAGAAGGGAAACTGGAATAATATTAAATCGGTTATATAAATTCGGCTAACGGCAGGTTTGTGGTCTACACTTTTGCGTCTAACTGTCTCGTCTGAACGACGGGAAAAATAGAAGAGTTTCTCGTCTTAGACGTAAAGTCGTTTTATATTTATATCAGATGAAAAAATTAAGACGAGTTTCAGCTCGTAACGTTGAAAAGAGACTGGCGATGGATGATATATTTATTCGTGTTTATCAGGGGCCGATGGTTTTCGTTTCATATTCATACCAGACGGAAATGAGTCAGATGCAAGTTAGCAAAAATGAGTCAGATGCAAGTTAGCAAAGATTCAAATTCGTTTCAGTGCTAATATAAATCTAATATTAAGTGAACTTTGAGTGAAAAAGTTGATGAAGATGGGATGGTATAAAATATATATTACATTGATTCATCGAGTTTCGTATGACATATGACAAGACTGGGCTATTTTGGTTGCATATATCTCCTTCCTTTACTCTTTATAAGGAAGTAACAGGCGGTGGGGGGAAATAGAGCCTGGGCCTCATGTGGTTATTAATGAACATAGTGATAAGAAGAGCAACGATGTAAATTTATTTTATTGGATTTGTTATCATATTTAACCAGAGCGTAGACGCTGCCAATTTGGGACTCTTCATTGAAAGTGGGATGTATTTATTGCCCTCAAACAAAACATTCAAACTGTTCTTATTAGATGCGCCTGATATTGTTTAGTAGACGCGAAATTGGTGATTAAAAAATATTGTATTGATTGTTTGAGATGCCAAAACATGAGCAGCACAGATTGTGGCTTATACGGCGAGCCGTTTCGGGGAAAAGTATTCGAGAGTGATAATTCATGTTGCACAGTTGCAA
This sequence comes from Paramuricea clavata, assembly GCA_902702795.2. NCBI lineage: Eukaryota > Metazoa > Cnidaria > Anthozoa > Malacalcyonacea > Plexauridae > Paramuricea > Paramuricea clavata. The sequence continues at coordinate 13,374 of CACRXK020002994.1, read as the reverse complement.
AACCTGTTTAAATTTTCCTATGGGTAAAATTTAAAATTTTCAAACCTTCCTCAAAATAAATGAAATAGATATGGCTTAATCAAATAGCAAAACACTAGAGTATATAAACTTAACTGATTGTGAAAGCATATAACACAGTACATGATTCTAATATATAAATTTGCCATAATAGATTTATACTTTGGACAAATTGGACTGTCCTTACGTAATACGTCTACATCCTATATCATATATTGAATATAAAATAATATTTAAGAAATGATATTTATGTAATTGTGTTTTTGAAATGCATTTGAGAGTGTTTATCTCTGTAGAAGTGTGACCGAATAGCCCAATTTCACAATCCGCAAGGCAGCGAATGCTATCACTTGTTTACGAAGCAAAGTGATAAATTCAAACAAAGCAGTATAGTATAGTGCCCAGCATGGCAGTTTATGGCAATGTTTGGAGTGGTTGAAAATCAATGGCAATGGCAATATAATCTATAACAGACGCTGCCAATACTGCAATATACTTATGGTTATCTTATAGTTTGTGGGAAGTGACAGTGTAGGTATCGGGTATGTAAATGATTTCGATTATAGGACCTACCTCAATATATTCCGTCGATCTGTTTCAAATATGTATGCCAGCTACACAACTCAGTAATTAAGGTGCAATATTTTTGTCCGATAAACATCACACATGCTAAAATTTCTTCCTCAGCTTTGTTTATAAGGCCATATTTATAAAATTATTACAACATTTAGTCGCTACAGCATTGATGGTTTATTTTATTTATAACTATTAATTATTCTCTAAAAATATTGCAATAATGTAATCAAATAATGTATGAATAAAATAATGTAATCAAATAATCTATGAATAATATAAAAATGCTCAAAGTCAGCTTCTTATTGTAAGCATGATGAATAGCTCTTAGTAATATAGCGTCGTGTTATTACCTCCGCCAGGAGGTTATGTAATCATCTGGGTGTGCGTGCGTGCGTGCGTGCGTGCGTGCGTGCGTGCGTGCGTGCGTGCGTGCGTGCGTGCGTGCGTGCGTGCGTGCGTGCGTATGTATGTGAGCATGAAAAGTCAAGAAATACCAAACATATTCATACGAAATTTTTTGCTAAGGAATAACTGATTAAAATGTGGTTGAATTTGGTTAAAAATTGAACGAGAAATGAACAAAATTTTCTGTGGCTTTTCCCGGTCAATTAGAAAAAATCACTGAATGCATAATTAGGACGTGTATAATGTATGCACGCAGTACTAAGACAATAATGAGATGATAAACCTTATTAAGCTTCAGACTTAATTATCTATTGTCTTAGTTGCATTTCACACGACAGAAATTCAATCCGGGGTAGAGGTATGCAGTCTCTGAGTGCCCTCTAGTCGGTGGTGCAATGGTTTAAGGCCACATAAAATAAATTCATTGATGCTCATCATTACAATTTGAAAATGTCAAAGAGGTGTGATGTTTATATTTTATATTTATAATTTATATATCAATAAATAAAAAAATAATTTCTAACATTTAATATTTTTGTGACTTCTGAAGTGAAGTGTCATAAACCAAAATAAATATATTACAATACAAATTTCTGTCGTTTGTAAAATATCTCCACGAACAAGGACTGAATTCTTGAACTAAATGCGAAGTGCATGTAAAATGCAATGAAATTTCTTTCAAGTTTCTGTTTGTTTGAATTGGCAGTTTAAAACACAGGGGGCAGAAAAGTACGATTGTGTTTATTTAAAATACCTTGGCATCATCCTATATATCGCATAGTTTCAACCAGGTTTCATCACGATGAAAATTATGTTGATTTTAAATTTTTTTCGATAATATCATACCGACTACTTCATGTAATTCAAACATTGTATTACAAAGACTGACCATAGTAGCGTGGGCTCATACTAGAACGATTGACTTGCTTACACGTACAAATAATATAAAGGGATGAAACCCCCGATCGTGAAATATTTCGAATGGACATAACTGGCGTGCTTATGAACCAAAACCTTTTATTTGTTGTGTACAGTTTAGATATGGTACACTTAGCATACCTATACAAAGATATTTTAAGAAATGGTTATTAAACCGAATTTTTTGGGACTACAATTTTGGCTTATTTTGTTTCAACGTGCACCGCAACAGATGGTGACGGAAGTTAAATCGACATTGTAACGGGAATAAAGCTGGTATAAAGATGGTATAAAGCTTTTCAATAATTTTAAAACAATTGTTCTTGAATCGATCAACCGTGAATATATCCAGGACTTTGAACTTTGTCTATGACTGCATGTAATCCAAACGGCAGTCTTTACACAAACCGGTCACGATTTATACTCGTCTTCGGCGTGTGTGCAGACTTGAGATATATCAATTAGACTATTTAAATTCAAAAATAAACTATACATGTACTTTTGGTGCGAAAAAATGACAGTAAATAAATAAACTGTGAAAAGGTTTCGTTAATTCGGTTAATAATATAGACCTTTTTGTAGTATAATGCATGAGTCAATTCCAGGATTAACCATCTCCCCCCCCCCGGGAACACACCCGGGCATTTGATTTGATTGGTTATGATAGTGTAAATGCCCGGGTGCCGGGGCACAATTTGAAGACTAATGCATGCACGGCCCCTGGGCAAGCTGAGAGTGGAAAATGCCCCACCCCGGGGACGATTTAACAGTCGATTTCACGAAACTTTTACCAAAAATGTTCCGAACTTCGTTGCGAAGTTCGGAAGCTCATATTGGAATTCACAAGCGAATTTGTAAACAAAGTCCCTGATTGGTCCATGAAGTAAAAGAAGCCAATCAAATGCGTAGTTTACGAACTGGTTTGTGAATCTCATTATGAACTTTTGAACTTCGCAACAATCTTGTGAACTTCGCAACGAAGTTCGGAAAATTTGTGGTCAAAGTTTCGTGAAATCGACTGTAAACGTTAATTAAACTTCTAATGGGATATAATCATAGTCATTTAATAACATTATAGTATTAAACTGCTATGGAATATTATAAAACATAAACCTTGCATGGCACAGGGTATAATTTTCGCTTATTCTTACAATAAATTTCACGCCACCTTGACCACGAGGGCGCAAAATACGATCAGCGCGCCCACATGCGTGCCTGAAACTAGGTTTTGCTGCCTTAAAATTTGTGGGTGGGATTTTGGTCAACCATTTGTCAAATCCCCTGGGGTCCGGTCCTCAAATACCCGGCCCCAGTGCACATATATGAAAGGGAAATTCCCGACCCCCGTGAACTGTGTACCGGGCAAATTCCCGGGGGGGGAGGGTGGTTACTCCAGAAATTGACTCATGCATAAATACCGGTGCATTTTGGCTTGTATTTTGTTAGCCTGCGAAATAGGCTTTGTATGAATTATCACTGTAAGTGACAATTCTTTCAATAAGTGACAATTAAATTCAAGGAGAATTCAATTCAGTGAGAATTTATATGAGCATATTGTTATTTTGAAACTGTATACTAATATAAACTGTATATTATATATGATTAATATGAATCAGTTGGAAAAATAGTTTTGGTCATGCGCAATATCTTTTAAGTGCGTAACTACGTCACTTCCGTCACCATCTGTTGCGGTGCACATTGAACGAAAGATTTTCGGCGTTTCATCCCTTTCTTATTTATGTACGGGCTACACCCTTTCGTAAGATGTTCGGAAATTGTCGTTGCAATGCAATGATGTTTGAATTACATGAAGTAGAAGGCATGATATTATCGAAAATATAAAAATCACGTACTTTTGATCGTTTTATGACTTTGTCTGCGAATTGTTGTGATATAAATATGCGATACTGGTTGATGACAAGGTATTTATAAAACACAATCGTACTTTTCTGCCCCCTGTGTTTAAAATGGAGCTAAAACCGAAATATAAATATATAAAATGCCTTAATTGTCTTGAAATATTTTGTCAGGTGGTACATTTATATTGTTTAAAATATAAAAAAATTTAACACGGCTGTTAAAATACAGTTGGGCGGTGATGAGAATAAAGCAAGTAATTTTATGTGGCCTAAGGCACCTCTGATGCTTGACACTTACACATTTGAATTTTACAGAGTATTTTCTGTTATTGTCTTCTAAGTAATGTATTCTCCAATGTCATAGTGATCTGGTATAGGTACTATTTAACAATTATTCGCCGAAGGCGAGGTGATTATCGGTGAATAAAAACCGAGACGAAGTCGAGGTTTTTATTCACGATAATCACCGAGCCTGAGGTGAATAATTGTTTTAGCATAATTCATAGGTGATTATTTGAAAAAAAAAATAAGAAAATACACATTTCTTCATCATTTAATTGACAAAAAGGCTTCGGCGGCCATTTTGAAAATCGCTTAGGTGATTATCGCGTAATAATCACCTCAACGGCAACCAATCAGCGTGGAGAATTTTCAATAATCACCTATGTAATTATACTAAATTACAATAGTGCAACTACAACTTGTCAGCCTCAACTGCCTTATTCAACCATGATTTATTTGTTTGACTTTTTTGGTGTTAGCAACCATTGGCCTATAAATGTTCCTCAGTGACATCAACTATGGTAAACCTTCCTCACGGGCAATGCCCATGTGCACGCAGCTTTCTTGCAACTCTGTTATGTCGAGAATTGGAGTATTTGATAATTTGCTAGTGTTGGAGATTTAACAGGAAGTTAAAATTCCATACAACCGTTGTATGACGTATTTTGTTTGACGAAAAATGAAAACAATGAACAATGTATTTGATATTTTTTCTTTTTTTTTTAAATGAATTCAGAGATTAAATAAGTAATGTATAAGGAGACTATATTAATATATAACGGGTAAAGATAAAATTTTATGCAGAAGCAATTTTGAAGGTTAGGATGATGGAAAACCATTTAACCAAAAAGCTCAAAGCGTGCTAAATTTGCAAGTCGGGCGCTTAAAATTTTGCATGCATAAAGGCTTATAATTGGTGTAGCTAACGATTTGTAAAAAATTTAACATCTTTAAGAACTGTATTTGCTATGGGTTGCTTTAAAAAATATGACGGCATTTCTGCAACGAAATTATAACGCTTCTGATTTACCCTCAAAGGTTTCAGAAATATAATATTTCCGATATCAAATAATCAAAGAACAAAACTGCGTTCGCGTTGTTTGGCATGTATTGTATTGTATTTGATTTGATATTTAGTTATTGTTGTAATTAGACAGTTTGTGTATATATTACAACGTGGCTCAATTAGAACGATGCAATAAGATGGTATATAATTAAACCTCGTACCCAGGGTCCTTCCTCTTGGGAAGAATATACCTGGTAGACACTGGTCATGTGATTTTCTAAAATCTATCAGGTTTATAATTAAGAGGGGGGTAATGGGGTATTTTCGTGCTGCGTATTGGGGTAATTTAATTATTCGTTCTTCGTTCAGTCATCTTTTTATTAAACGTTTTTCGATCCAGCCTGGATGCCGTGTATCCTGCTTGCGGTGTATTCAATATCCGTTCTCCGTTTTCAGCTGTATTTAAAGACGGTTATTTCTCGTTTCTGGACAATATATTCCATTAATTTTGTTTCTGGATTTTAGCTGTTTTGATTGGGGAACGGAGGTTTAAAAGTTTATGCAAATCATGAACATGGACGCAATTGTAAACAAATAGGTGAACACACCGCCTAGTACAGACTGTTTATATTCACCTTTAAGACTTCTAAGTATGATTGTTGCTTATACATTTCATGTTCACTTTACATTTCAGATTCGTAATAAATTTATTTTACGTGCTTCAGGACTTCCTTCTTTTATTTTTCATGCTTCAAGATGGCTGCATATTATTTTTCGTGCTTCAGGATCGGGCCCACACCCCCCTCAATTAAGGAAATAGGTTGAATACACTCCGTAAATGTTTTTTAAATAGAATATTTTCTGATTTAGATATGATTTTCTGAGCAATTATTACTTAATTTTACTTGATATAAAAAACAAATAGTATGCAATAAATAAGCGAGGAATTTTTAATTTTATGTTTAAAGTAATTAAACTTGAAAAAAGTTTGGTTAATTAAATTTTATATAAAATAAAATGATTTATATTGGTATTTTGAATTACTTTTAAAATTTAAAAGAATTATGTGTTGGTGAAAGTTTGCAAGATATTAAAATTAGAAAGTTAGTAATATTATTATTAATGGTAATGATATAATTTTTTTAAATTTGTGAAAATAATTGATACATACCATTTGTTTATCCAAATCAGAAAATTTTGAATTTGAAAAGATTAAGTTTAGTGAGCTCATGACCGACCCCATTTGAAAGAGATTAGTAAGACAACGACGTGACATATGCATTTAGTGTTCATGTATATTTGTATTAATGAATTATGACTGTATGGAACTCATCAAATTTTGCCATTCATTACAATTAATACAAAGGTTATTTCAAAACAATGCATTAAAAGGGTACTTGATAAGAGACATGAATGTATATAAATGTTTCAATTTTGCAGAAAACTTCTCTGACAGAAAATCTCAGGTCATCATCAAGATTTTAACAGGGAGTGTTAGAGGCCACCAGCCTATTGTACACGCATGAATTTTTTTATGTGTTTACACTTGAATAAAGCTATATTGTGTATGAAATACAATATTTTGATATTGTATCATGTCTTGTTAAATTGAAATTTAACTGGTTGGGGAAGTTAAATGGAAGGATGGGGAAATTTTTATGCCAAAGCAGAACAGAAAATTAGAGTGAAAATGAGGTATAGTTATTTCAATAAGTTTTTTAGTTGTGATATAATCAGTTGTGCAATTGTATTGCATGAAGTTGCAATTGTATTGCATTGTTAGAATAGTGGACGTATGTTTATGGTTTTGGTTGGGTGCACAGCCCATTTGACCAAACAGGCTCAGCATGTAAAGTTACCAGATAATAGTGTGGGATTCATACCTGTTTAACTGATATGATGAAGTTTTGTTATTGGGAAAAATGGTGATTTTTGGAATTTAAAATCGCATTAAAATTGGAAAAAAAAACGCCAAAAATTGCTTAATGCATATTGTTTTTCAGAAAGAAAAGCTGTATAGTGTGGGTTACTTTATAATACAAATTTTGTATTTAGATTTATATTTATATTTTTAGTTTTGGAGTTAAATAGAGTAATGTAATAAACTAAATTTATAGTGTATTTATTATTAGGGCGCTGAGCGAAATAATGTTCACACTACACTGTGTAATTAAATTTGTTTACAAATAAAATAAGAAGTCATGGAAATGCTAAAATATTTAATAAATAAATTGAAAGGAAAATTATTCGCACTTTTCCTGTTTTGGACATGAAATGCTTGGTTGAGAAGAAGCATTAAAAATGAACGTGGTTTGTATTCACACGAAGCTGGCAATAATTTCGATCGCAAAAGTGACGTTGTGTTTTCAAACAATTTCTCGTTAGGGCATAATCGAAGGTTAATTGTCAGTTTTATGCTGCGTTTTTGAAACCGCTGTTGCGTATTATTAGGGAATGTGAGTCAACTATATTTTTATAAACAAATTTGTACCTTGTTTGATTCTTTCATTGTTTGCTTGTTTGGTTGTACATCGGTTTCTGGAAGGAATGAAACATCCTTGGTTGACCATGAACGAATTCGCAAGTAATTTATAATATACAGATGAATAATATGGTTCCAAAAATATAAGGTTTGTTCCGTGTGAAATTTTATAACGATATGTACCACAGAAACGTTATATGAAAATTAATTACTTATTTCCCTCCGTGTTTTATATGCATAAATTATATTGAATTATATGTGAGTAAATTAAATATGTCACATGATTGAAATGACGTGTATCATTGGTTGCAAGCAGTTTGGGCGCCATACAGCGAATATATTTCGAATGGAGAGGTTGTTATTGTAACCTCGGATATAATTTCGTTTTTTTTTGGAACGAAATTGAAGGTTTTACTAACTAGTTGAGGGAGTGCATCATTAAGCACAATGATCTCGTCCTGTTTGCACAAAGAACCGTGTGAATAAAAGTCATTTGCTTGGGCAAATGATCGGAGCTGGTTAGTCTAATCTCTATAGAGTCAAGTGTGAAATTTTAAAAAATTTTAATTGTGATTTTGTTGAGTTGCATGATGTTAGGAATCGCTGTATATGTTTGGTTTGTTTGAATGATGACTTGACTCTATAGTTAAGTAAATTGGCATTATGATGGGGGGAGAGTATGTCACGTCCAAATTCACTGTATGTATCCCATAATGCTTTTAGGTCGTGGTGGGTGGGTGGGTGGCTGCTTGGGTGTGTGCAGGCAATGCAATGCCTTAACTCAAGGGTGTTCTATGGGCAGTTTTGGCGGGATGGTGGATAAAAGGCGCCAAAAATTATTTAAAACTTTAATTAATTTGCCAGCGATCACAAATAGTATTATCAGTGATAAAATGATGATTACGCTGAGTGTTTCACGAAATTAACAATGATGTTTGAAAGAAAACATATTAAAAGGCAAATATATGTGAATTAATACCCTACTTGGATTTATAGTACTGTTAAACTGTTTTGCTTGTAGTATAAAGTTTATGTGATTCAGAAATATTTTTATTTTGTTTTTTGACAAAACATACATATTGTTTACGTTTTTATTCATGTTCCACAAATTTAATACGAGCTAATATTATTAATATCAAACCGAATAAAAAGAACAGAAATGTACGCCTATAAAAACTTTTGTTTGCTATAGTTTTCAACAAGCTTGCCGTTAGCTCATAAGGTCAAGGCGTTGCGTATGAAAAGTTAAACGCAGTCGGGGTCGGGATTAACGTTGCACGTATATTGTCTGATTCAGCTTTTTTTCCATTTTTTTCTTATTTCTTTTATTTTCCTGCTTTTTTAACTTTTAAATGTTATGGCATTATATATCTATATGAAATGTTAAGATACTTACAAAAGTTTTAATAATTTATTATGTGTCGCATTGGAAAATTACAATCAGCCTGTTTGAACCCAACCTCGTCCCCAGGGTCTCTCCTTCTGTCATCGGCTGGTCACGTACCTCCCAGACTCTGTAACTGTGAGAGGGGTGGGAAAGGATCGTGTTTGTAGTGTTTTAAAATTGCAACTGTAAATTTGCAACAATAAATCGTAAAGAGAAGTCTTAAATTAATATTTCGTGACGTTCTATTGTATAATCTGGTGTCGAGTTACAATTGAAGCAAGTTGGATTAGATTTCATTATAGACTTGCCAAAGAAAGCACGCTTGTGACGGCTTGCCGCTTGTTCATCGTGGTAATATTAACGAAGTGACTATATGACCGGCAGCCGGTCACGGTTTATCAAATACTAAATGGCCGGCAGTCTAGTGACTATTGTTAAAGTTGAATTTTTATACCCTAACCCCTAAGTCCTAACCCTAACCTTTTGAGAGTTAGAAAAGTCGGGAAAAAAAAGTTTAAAAATTTTTAAGAAAAAACAATGCTAAGTCAAACAAAACACATCCCGACCCCGACTGCGTTTAACTTTTCGCACGCAGCGCCCTTGCCGTATGAGCTAACTGCAAGCTCGGTAAAAGTTAACGCAAACAAAAGTTTTAATATTCAACTATAGTCATTAGACTGCCGGCCATTTAGTATTTGATAAACCGTGACCGGCTGCCGGTCATATAGTCACTTTGTAATATTAAACTTACAAGAAAATATATATCTTTAGACCGAACAGTGTGGTTGTTATTATTTAGTATTAAAGTCTATCCTGATACTCGGACCAAAAGAATTTATTTATTGATGATATGTAGAATTGCAACGAAATAGGGAGATCTTTTGATTTCCGAAGTATCGCCAACTGTATCCAGATTGTTGATCTATATATTAAAGGCCTTATCAAAAAAACTTAAAGCCCGTCAAAAGACTATTAAATTGGCCATTGGCATTGCTGAAACCAACGATCATGGTATGTGTCAAAGTATAGCTGTCTTTTGAAAATATACGGTATTAAAATCATACACCAAATAGAAGTCAAACGACAAATTTATATATGTCACTATATTATACATGTCTTTCAATGAGCACTGTTTAGTATAGTGTTCGTTCACCACCTTTATAAAATTTGTAAACAGCTTTCGTTTTGACATTTGCTTTATATGCATTCTTAATAATACAAGTAAGATAGAAATTTTTGCTTTGTGAAGTAGAATACCGTTATTTTTAATGGACAGCTTGCATCGTGTGTATCATATCCAGGATTGCTTGTGTGTAAACGCATTATTCACTATATGAGACTATCAAATATAAAGTATAAGTAGCAAATGATTAATGAATTAGGGATAAACAGGTGATTCACAATGAAAACTTTAAAAATGTTAGTAGAAGTAGAAAACTATAATATTTATGTCTGTATGACGCGAATGACGGTCATGACGGTCTGTGCGCATCTGACACTGTAAATTTGTGATATAGATTATAGTATGTTAACACAATATAATGATTAATAGAGACCAAGAAAAGGCTAAAGTCTTACTATAATTACCGAATACCAATTATGTACTAAATCCAGATAAATCAATGATTGAAATTTCCTCTATGTTTATGGCCATTTCCCTGTTCTGCTATTATCAAATTTTTACATTTGCTGATATTGGGCCAGTCCTAGACAATACTGTTTCTTTTAAAAATATTTTACACAAGACGCGTAGTAACAAGTGAAACGGTGCTAAGCGTATCAACCTTTACAAGAAAGGACGAATGTAATGGCGTATTTAAAAAACATTACAATAAACATTTGTTATAACCGCGCTCGAGGGTGAAGAGAGCATGCATTGAATATTTAAAAAAACACGAGACTCGAGCACTGCGAGTAACGATTTGCTTGGTTTCTTGACTT
>CACRXK020002993.1:2351-34110 GCA_902702795.2 Paramuricea clavata | reverse complement strand
CCCTCAAAATCTGGCCTTGATGCAAATAAATCACCACAGCTAGAAAGAGCATACTAAAATAAGTAAATTATTGCAAAATTTGGTTGCGAATTGTTGCAAAATACGGAAAATATAGCTTTGCAAAGTTTGCAAATTTTGTACACTTTTGTATTGCATGCGAAAATTGCAATTATATAAAAGAATACAAAATTTGCAAACTTTGGAAGGCTATATTTTCTACATATTTTACAACATTTTGCAACCAAACTTTGGAATTTTACTAATTTTAGTATGCTCTTCCTGGGAATATACTTTTTTTGCTAAGATAAAAAATTAGTCTATAATGGGAATGTCTATTGGTCCCCATTACCTATTTTTCTTTCTCTAAAATAAACAGCTAGAGTTTTTGTTTCTCTAAATAAAGATAAAGAGCTAGAGGGGGGGGGGGGAATTTATGTTCTTGTTTTGCCTGTTGGGGGGGGGGCTTTGAAAAGTTTACTTGTCTTAATGTAGAGTAGAATATATATGACGGAAATAGAGTTACTTTGACTTCGTTTAATACAGTAATAGGTGCATAGAAATAGTACAAACTTGAGAATATAAACCAAATACACTATAGTTTAGTCGATCGAGCACATGTAAATATTCCTCATGTGCATGCGCTAAAGTCCTGAGCTATATATACTGGAATGTTCATATATCTTCGACATCCTCCGGGAGGTCGTCTGGTGCATCATCTTTCCATGGGAATTTTGCTGCGTAACTGCCATTTGGGTTTCTGGTAATGGAAGTGTTGATGTAATTTTCCAGGAAATCTTGTTGGTTTTCGGTGCGGGATGGCGGAGTGATGCCTATTGATTCGAGAGACCAGAATCTTTTTAGATCAAGTTCTGTTCTTTTGGTGGATCTGACTGCAACAGGTTCACAAAGGTGTTGGAGGGTCTGGAAGGTGTTGGTAATGGCCCAGAGAGAAGATAACCAAGTTTTGATGCAACAGCAGTGGGTCCCTGACCACGAGTTACTTCATCTTCTACTATATCCCAGTAATGGTTGGCTCCGATAAGCAGTGATATTCGAAAGTCCTCTTGAGCTGTAATAGGATGGGCTAGGGTTAAATTCTTCAGGTGGGGCATATCATTTATATGTTGACGAGGTGGAATTTGGAGGGGCGTTGCTATCTCCTCAACTACAAGAACTTGTAATGGAATTTGTTGTCCAGTACGGGTGATGATATAAACAGTAGCAAGTGGTAGGTGACGTCTAGCTGAGGTTTGGGCTCCATAGGCTGATAGTGCAATTTCCTCTGTTTGGGAGGACATAACTCCAAGCTGGTTTGCTAGGTCAGTAGTAATAAAAGACCATTGAGCTCCTTCATCAAGAAGAATATTGGCATCACAATGAAGTTGCCCAGTGCTCACAGTTGCAATGGCTGTTGCAAAACATGTCTTACTGTTGGAGAATGGGTGGATGGGACCAGAGTTGCATGGGTAGGTGTTGGCTGTGGTGTATTTGGAGTAGCGGGAAGGGTTTGTTGATTGTTGGGATTTTGGTGGAAAGAAGGGGGCGGAGGTGTTATTGGAGGGGGGTTAGGAGGCGTCATTGAATGAGGGCATAGGGTGGTATGGTGTTTCCGCTTACATTTCAGACAACGGAACTTGGATTGGCAGTTTGATGATTTATGATTTCCCAAGCAATTGAAACACAGTTTTTCGCTATTGTCCACCTCTCTTGGCAATCTTTTACAACATTACAATTGTGGGTGGGGTGAGGACCCTTGCAATATACACATCGTTTAGTAGTGAGTCCCGGTTTGTATCTTGTGGTATGATGTTGGTTCCCTTGTGTTTGTGTGAAAAACGAACCTGCTGTTGTGTGTTTAGGTGATGGCAGTGTAGCTTGCATTAGATTGGATTGAACACCGGCTTCTAGAATTCTTATTTCCTTATGAATGGACTCTCTCAGTTGTGCAAATTTCCATTCGGGACTGTCATGGTCACAGGCTAAGTTTGTTGTGAGTTGATGTGGTAATTTTCCAAGAACAATTGGGACTAGGAGGTCTCCATAGTTACTGTGGGATTTGCCGAGCGATTCTAACCCCCTAATGTGGTTTTCCATAGTGTCATAGAATAGTTGTAAACTTGCTAGTTCCTAGAGGGGGAGCTACTTGGAGACAATTTAGTAGATAGAAAATGTTCAATAGTGTTACTTATCTGAGCTGCTGTCTCGTCAATTTCTTCTTTGATATCCTCGGTTTGGAATATTTCTTTCTCCAGTTCCTTTGGGTCTTCGATCATCCCTACAATTTTCTCATCTAGTTCCTCCAGAATCGACCTTTTCCGAGCTAATTGATCAACGATTCTCTTTAAGGATGTAATATCACTGTCCGTTAGGGGATCTTCCTTTGTTGCAATATTTGTAGCTTTCTTGATTGTTTGTGTCAAATGGGCCTGATAGCCCGCTCGCGATGCTTGAAGTTCTTGTAGATTTTCCGCCATAATATAGGTCAAGGCACCAAATAATATAAAGTAGAATATATATGACGGAAATAGAGTTACTTTAACTTCATTTAATAGAGTAATAGGTGCATAGAAATAGCACAAACTTGAGAATATAAACCAAATACACTATAGTTTAGTCAATCGAGCACATGTAAATATTCCTCATGCGCATGCGCTAAAGTCCTGAGCTATATATACTGGAATGTTCATATCTCTTCGACACTTAAGAGGGGGCAATGAAAAAATATTATAACTGTAGAGTTTCTCCTCAGTCTCCCCCTGTACAATAAATAATGAGCAGTCCCTTAATGCAATTCGACTTATAGCAAGTCTAGCCCCTATTATCTGTAAAATTATTATAAGTAATAGCATGGCATTCAGGGCGATTAGTGATTAAATGTACCCGAAAGCCGAGAGAGGATTAGTAAAAGTCCCGAGGCGCGTACCGCCGAGGGACTTTTACTAAACCTCTCGAGGCTTGAGGGACATTTCATCACTAATCGACCGTAATGCCATGCTATTACTTTGTAATATCATAGTTAACGAGGGAATCGCGCGTGGTGTGTTGCTTGTTTTGAATGCTGTTTGATTGTCTTATGATTGTGGTACGAACACTTTTCATATATACGCAGGCGCAGAAACACATCTCCGTGTTCATTGGCGTTTTAGGCATGCGCATAAACGGAATTTTCTCCCACAATTGAAATGTTCAAGTTAGGGAATAAAAGCTGGCAAAGTGATTGTTTGAATGTGTACGGGACGGTGTCGTCAGATACTGTCCATAGTTGTGCCGATGATTTTCGATGAGGTACAGCTCTCCAATCAGAGGTAATGAGGTACGCTTTTGTCTTCTAAATTTCCCTCATCAAACATGCAGGGGAAAATTAGAACTAATTTTACCAAGGGCAAAATTAGTTCTAATTTTGCCCATGGTAAAATTAGTTCTAATTTTACTCCATGTTTTAGTAATGAGGTAAATTAGTGATTAATCGTACCTCGCGAGACAAAGGATTTCGAGGCAACTATGATATTATAATATATAAAATCGATTGGTGAGGTATCATAATGTCAATGAACAGCCACAATTATTTTGAGTGTTTGTTGTAATACATTACCTAACCAATACATTTTTACATTCATATATTGTGCCTGACTTTGCATTACTGGTAAGTATAGCAGTCATGAGAATATGGCTGGTTAATTTTGCAGGTTCGCAATTTCCTACATCCAGACAATGAATGAGAACAGTGACTGATCTCCACTTGCGGTTTTCAGCATGATCTCTGTGGCATGCAGTGGCGTAACGGGAGGGTGTCAGGGTGTCCAGAGACGGGGGGCCCCCGACAAAAATGACCTTAAAAAATTTGATAGCACATTTCTGGGGAATTGAATTAATTGAATTGAATAAAAAAAAAATTCTCTGGAAAAGGCAAAATCCGTCGAGAAATTTCCCGAAGCTGCGACGGATTAAGTACGTCGCGGCTGAGGTAAAGGACGAGATACTAGAATGAATTAATTGCAATTTCATTGGGTATATTCGGAAAAAATTTTGGACCCCTAAAATGGTACAATGTCCGAAAATGTTTTGGCGACGGGGGGGGATTTTTGGAGCCTATTTTTAGTGGAGCAAAGGGGCCCAAAGTGGCCGATTGACGGAGGGCCCCCAGCGGTTGCGTTACGCCACTGGTGGCATGACGGCGAGTTTATATTTTCATGCAAGAATTTGAAATCAATTTATTTTGATTTTGAAACTCGATGTTTACCGATAAAAGGCAGTTTAGTTTTAAGAACATTTTGAAACGTTTTGCAAAGCATTTGTGGTTGATTTTTACATTAGATTGAAGCTTATATTACGTATAATAACATACCTAGCATATATATGTTTGTGAAATTGATCATTTTGGGGGGATTTTTCAATTTCAAAACTATTCTTAAAATTATCATGTTACCATGACAATACTTCATGTTTGGAAAACATAATAGTTTTGTCAGCAAGGTGAGGGTTTCTGCATGCATGTATTTTCTAGTATAGTTTATAGTACTAAGACATTTGCTGTATTCTACAGGGTGTATAAAAAAAACGGAGTCGTCCTAAATATCTTTTTTCTATTGTAAAATAAACTACCATAGTTTCATTTTGTGCTCAATTTAAAGCTTGTTTTCTCATCTTTCGAATGAAGGGTTTCTTGAAAATTTTGAACTAAAGCTAATCGCAATAAAAAGAAATTAGTACAAGCGCTCGTTTTTAGATGCTTTGAAATATTAATCTTTGAAATCCCTTGGGGACTTAATTAAAGGTAGTTTGCTAAAATTTAGAACGTTTTTGTTTAAAACTTTACCATCACCATTCATAATGCCAAAGCTAACAATTCCGGAAAGAACATTCATTGTTGAAAAGTATTTTGAAAACAAAAAGCGTTGTTGCAGTGTTAAGACAATTTCAAATAGCTTTTCCAGGACGTAATCTTCATCGAGCATTTGGCATATCGTCAACAAATACCAGCTGCATGCAATGAATGGAAGAACCACCCCATAAAGTTTAAATCAAAATAAAGAAAACTCAGGAAGAAGAAGAGTTGTCTTGGATATGAGACAAAGAACGAACTTGTGTGAAATGGAGACCACGTTGAATAAACGTGTACTTCCAACTTATTTTTTGGAACGTTTAAATAAATTGTGAATTCAACACATCTACGTTTTTTAATTTTCCAATTGCACTTACTTAAATTGACACAGCTCGCCAGCAATAACTCCAAATTTTATAAAATAAAGTATATAAAATAGCCGAAAGATCGCGATTTCGAAAGAATGCAAGTATAAACGTCTAACTTTCATATTCGCTTTGAAATTTACACTTCATGTGAGGACTTAATTGGATAAAGTTATTGTTTGTGATGAAAACCACAAGTGGAGATCAGTCACTGATCTCATTCATTGTCTGGATGTAGGGAATTGCGAACCTACAAGCTGCAAAATTAACCAGCCAATGGCAATACTGTCATATGGCCATACTACAATCACTTTCGGAAGTTGTTGGGACACATGTAGTTTTAGATTGTAAGCGGATCATTACAGTTTTTTACACACAATACGGCTCCCCTCCCCCACCCCAATCAATGTTGCTCCAACCAAAACACATCAAACCTGACGAGAAATGGGACACAACATTGAACAGGGGGAGGGGGGATTGACATTTGTTGAAATTCAAAGGTTTTGTGGCATCTGTCCCAGGACTTTTGAAACTGATTGTCTGAAAGGCAATGAAAGGCATCTTTAACCTCTTTGAATTACCGGGTGTTTTAGAATATCTGTTTTGCGAAAATCATATAGCATTTAGTATAACATGTTTACTGAATTGCATTGGCATATGTAACGTCCTTACTGTGCTTCGGTTGTGGTCAATATCTTTGAAATGTAACACAATCTAGCAGTATATTATAAATGAGCTTATACTGAAAGATGTGAGTGTGGGGAGGTTAGTATGCCGAGCGATTAAACCTGGTCTACTGTATATACAAGGGAAAAAACACATTCATCTGGTTAATTATCGACCTAGGTTAATGCTAAATAAAATGCAAGGGTAAGTTATCGAACACCGCTTAAAGATTGTGCATATTTGACATGAAAACATGTATGTAATATAAAACGGCTTGAACACATGCTCGATTGACACTCGTTTGTTACTTTGAAACACATAGCATTTTCATTGATATAACTTTCAATTGTCGTGGCATAATCATTTTTAGAACATTAAGTACTAAGCAAGCGTGCTTAGAGAGCGCTTATTGATATATTACGGGTTCTACTTAATCACGAAGTATATAAATTGTATAAAATGTATTGATTGACACTTAACTCTAGAAATATCACTATGATATATCAGATTTATTTATGTAAAAAAGTGTCAATTGATCCAAAACATAGTTTAATCAATTACAAACCCTTTCATTAATAGCAAATACATTGTTAGACATTCTCAACAGATTATTCTTAGCCTTGTTCTGTTTTTAAAGATGTCTAGTTGCCTGTTATTTCATATTTATATAGTGACAATCGAAGTGTCAACTGATGCTAGTTTCATTGCATTTGTCTCGTCCGAAAACGCTTATTAGCATAATTAGCGAATAACACTAATGTCAGTGTTGTATAATGCTGTATACTGCAAGTCCCTTTCGTTACATATTTTTGGAAGCCTGAGCAACTTTCTTGCTTCAGCAGTTCGCGCTAGTACTTGCTAACACATCAGCATTGGGGAGGTCTATAAGCCCTGGAGAAATCACCTAGTCCTGGTCTTCCTTTACCACGTACGAATACGCTGAATAGTAATTTTTGAGATTGTCTGCGGAAAAGTTCAATTAAATGCCACATTTACTCTTCTCGAGCTTTCCGATAGCTCGCCACCTCGATCTTGTGCACATTTTTTTTTTACATTCCCACCTACTTAGTGCTCCTTCCTACAAATGTGTCGACAATTATATCTGCAAATTCTGCTCTAGAAAGATGTGAAATGTCACATTGACCATAACTGATTATAAAGCAAACGTTCTTTACCTTCGGAGTACCCGAATTAGCAGTCGACTCAGCCGTTACCTGCATGCAAAAGTAACCGGATGTTATATTACTATGCTATAAATTAACAGTAAGTGTGACATATCTAGCGTAAAACATTCGCGATACCTATCTTTATATTGACGGACTATAACCTCTCAAATAACCCACTTGTGCTCTGCCGAAATTTGTGAAAACAAACAACGATTAAGAATACTATATGACATAACAAGTTATATTCATATCCTGTTAATTATTAACTTTGAGAATTTTAATGGAGCTTAATTGTTTTAAATGTTTTATTAGATCTTCTGTGAACAAAATGGAGCAGAAATACTTCGTTCGCAGAGCATTCTATACCCAGTACTTCTGAGATATACAATGGTGTTATGGCATATGGGGTCCAGACAATCACTTTCAGAAGTTGTTGGGACACATGTAGTTTTAGATTGTAAGCAGATCATTACAGTTTTTTACACACAATACGGCTCCCCTCCCCCTCCCCAATCAATGTTGCTCCAGCCAAAACACATCAAACCTGATGAGAAATGGGACACAACATTGAACAGGGGGCGGGGATTGACGTTTGTTGAAATTCAAAGGTTTTGTGGCATCTGTCCCAAGACGTTTGAAACTGATTGTAGCCTGTGTACTCAGACTGTATTAATTGTGCTGCAATACAGTATGTAAAGGAGATTGCTTATCAAACGCCCTGCTGTGCTACTCAGATCTGGTACTTGATATTCATACTAAATTTTTGTTGCAAAAATGTTTCTAATGTATTGCTGATTAATATGATAATTATCTAATTGAACAAATGAAATGCAAAAAAGGTGAAAATAACAGTATAATAGTAACAGCATAATACAGTCCTTACACATGCTATGGCTATATATAAGCTGTGTAATTTATATTTCATTGCACTTCAATTTTGTAGTGCAATTGAGAAGACTGAGTTATATCAACTTTACTATCAAACAATATTTGATCCCCCATGTGTCCCCCCCCCCCCACATTGCATTATCTATACATCATTGTTAAGATGGATTGAAGTTATCTGACATAAGCACTTTTGGAGTCAATTGTAAATCGTTGTCTCAATACATTTTGTTTTAGACAATTGAACGTTTGAGCAAATACAGCTTTTGTCTGGGTAAGAGAATGAAGTAGAATATTCTGGATGAAATTGGAAATCATTTTATGGACTTGGCAGTCAAGAAAGTGCAAGAAGGAAAAACATTTGTTTTTGTATTAGACAATATTGAGTGGATGGAAAAGGTGCAGGACATGTGTTCAGATGCCCAAAATGTTGATGTCTATGCAGTAGTCACAAGCCTGGTTTTTGATCGTATCTCCTCTAAGCAACACCCTGACACTGGATCTCAGAAGTCTTTCAAGGACTGTGACATGAATGAGCTTGTTGGCTTAAGAGATGAAGAAATATGCAAGATAAGGGAACGTTATAAGCTCCTTGTAGGAAAGATCCTATGTGAATATTTACCAGCATTCAAATTCCTTCAAGATTTGCTGCCTGCACAATTGCCACATGCTAATTAACATTAGACAGGTTCAGATTTGACTTCCACTACCACTACCGCTACCTTAAATGCGTTACGCATGCGCAGTAACTGCAAGAGCGTGAGGAAAGCGTTGCATGTTTTTGTTTTGGGACCATAACAAAGCGATTTATGGTCATCGGGAGAACCGTTCAAAAGGCAAGTTGTTTTTTTAATAAATATACACAAGAATGTTGTTTTTCTGTAATATCTTTCTGCTTTCTGTTTTGTTTATTTGTTATATTTATTTCTATTTAATATTATTTAGGATTTTTTTAAAGTTGGTCGAAACAAATATGAGTGATATGAATAATATAGACTTTGGAGCTTGAAGAAGAAAAGGATCAAAATAGTCTGTAAGTACATTTGTATTTCGAAAAGTTTATTTAATTACCGAATGGTTCAATGTGGCTTACATTCAACTATTATTTCTTCGTATAGACCAGCCAAAAAATGAACAAAATTTCGGTGGAAAACTACACATGTGTGGCTTTTGACTGAAGTAATTTCCATCGAGCCTTATAGATGGAAACATGGCTCTCGGGAGCGAGGAGATGCTTTCAGGAATATAGCAGTAAATTTGACAGAGATACCAAACTCCGGTTTTCCTGCAAGCCTTAACCAACGTTCAGTGCGAACCAGGTTTTTTGAACTTGTCGAAGCATTAAAAAAAAACAAGAAACACAAGAAGCAAGAGCAACCGGCATTGATACTGAGTTGACGAAAAAACACAATTGTTGACGGATATACACAGCTGTATGGTTGGATATGAAAATGGTTTCCTACAAGAAAGTCAATTAAAAAAAGATAAAGTAGAAAAGGAAAAGGCGAAAAACTGGGCGAAACAAAGAAAAAGCAAGAGCAAGAAGATACTTCTGGTCCTGGCAGAAAGAGGAAAAGCACAGAGTTTCTTGAATACCTTAAATATAAACAAGATACCAACAAGGAAAATACCGAGAAACAACTGAAAATTTGTGAGCAAGAAATTATTTTGGAAAAACAAAGATTGGATGTACAGCAAAACATGCAGAATCAAATGGTCGAGCAAATGAAAATGCAGCAGGAATCGCAAAAGGCAATGTTCAATTTATTTGAAACATTTATGAATAAGTTCAAACAATCTTAATATATAAGACTGTATAGCTGTTCCACTTGGGTTTAAAAAATGTTATTCAATTAATTGTATTACTTATATAAAATATAGAATAATACATAATCAGTCAATTTAAATTATTTATTATGTACAATATTCATTATTTATTTTTTATTTGGTCATATGAACATAACCTTTCAATGTATTTGAAATATGTTCTTTGTATATGTTAATAAGTTGTGTATATACTTTCAATACATTAATTTAAATTTTTTTCTATGTACAAAAGTCTTTTGGAATTACTGTAACTTTGCTCAGGACAGAATAAGGGGTAAAGAAAAGGGTACCAAACCACCATACATTGCTTAACATTCATATATTGCTTTCTGGGTGGGGGGAGCGGCTAGGCTTAGCATAGTGGCATTCCAGTTCCCAAGCCTATTGACTTTGTGTATGACCCCTTGTAACAATATACACTTAATGTCTGCTCCCGAGGGAAATAGTTTTGTTTTCCCGAGAATCTCAATCAAGTTGAGGGAAACATTAAGATTCAAGGGAAAACAAAACAAACTATTTCCCGAGGGAACAGGCATTAAGTGTTTTGTTATATAGCGACGAACAAAAATCAACTTCAACAACATTCATACAACAATTGTATTTCGTGACAAAAACTCAATAGTGTAAACGAGTTTAAAATTAAAAGAACCTACTTAAACGGTTTCAGCAGCATATCCTGTTGCCTGTTGTGTATTTTTCTTCTCTTTTATATTCTTTATTTGAACACAAACTTGGAAAATCATAGTTTCTAATTATCTGAGTTGTGCCTCCATTTTGTTTATTTATGTACGTGGCCGGTCGGGGCAGGCAATAATTTATCACTTGTTGCCCGGCGGGAAACATTGCATTTATCTGAAGTCACGTGACCACAAATCAGCCAATCACGTTTGGTGTTCACGCTAGCTATATAACAACATAATTTATATGGATTGACTAAAGTATTCATCTATAGTTGGGGGATTCAGTCCATAGTAACTTGCTGTATTAGAACCCTGAAGGCACACTTTAGCATTATAAATCAAGCATGAAACTGCATAAATCTTTGCAACTGATTGTAGACCAATTTTAAGATTTTTCTTAAAATCATTAAAAGCAAAGTACTTCACGATTTCTCCAAATGGCCACTCCACACAAACTCTAACAGCACTCATGGATTGATTAAATTGTTTCTGAGCATCAGTTAGGTTTACCCTTTTGTATGGGCTCTGCAGATGAACCCTATGAGGATATGCCGGATCACCATATATGGCTAGAGGGTGACCATTACCATCATGGGAATACACCTCCAGTTGGGGGCACAAGGCTGACATCATTAGCATTGCAGCATCATGACGTTTGCCTTCTGGAAAAATACATACAAATTGTAAGAATATTTTATTATTCTATTATTACTGCTTTTTGCCTATATCGTGTATAATTGTGTATAATTTTCATTTTATGTTGTACCTTTTTAGAATCAAAGTCATGTGTATTTTATTTCATTACTTACCTACAGCCCCATCAAGATGAACAATTAGTCCTATTGCAGCATTTACAGCCTGCCATTTAATGGCATGTACTCTTTTATGACCGTTGTACATAACATTCTGGTGCAACTTTGGTCGACTAATTGGCCGTACCTACATTTATAAAGCAAAACTGTTTGAGCACAGTATTTATGACATTTCCCCTGAATTTATTATGATTGCTTCTCTATAAGCCATATCACACAACATAACCTTAACTACTTTACCGTGCCATCAACAAATCCCCATACATTATCAAGGGCTGCCCCTTTCTCGTGAACAGCCCTTGCCATTTCTTTCAACCTTTCTGGAGCCAGTCAAGGTACATTTAGGTTATTTAACAGCGAATGATGCTGGTTAAATACAAAATCAACAGCACTGTTGATTACCATACTCAACTCGGATTTGGACCAACCAAACATTTGAACCATATCAGTCAAACGATTGGGATAGGCTAGTCGACGTAAAAGCATGCATAATCCTTCCAATGTGCTAGCAACAGTGCCATTCTTACACACAAAACGATCAGATAACCGCAGCGCATTTGCCAAGTGAATAACGTCGGCCTTCGTGAAATGGAAATTAAGTACACACTCTTCATTGCTGTAGTTTTCTAGTTTAAACCGCGAATAATTACGGTGAGGTATTGGGTTCAAGCCTTCTGTTAAATATAGGAAAAACCCAAGCATTTCGTCATCTTCTACGTCTCCTTCTTCGTCCGCTAAAAACAGAAGCTGTTCTTCCCCCGCTCTTAAAGCCGCCATCTTGCTTTTATCAAACGTCGTAAATCACCAGAAAGCAGTCGCAAATGGAAGTCTAATCTGAACAGGTCTAAACAGTCTGTCGCGACCGCTACCAATGGAGCCGTCAAAGGTAGTGGTACTGGTAGTGGAAGTTGAATCTGAACCTGTCTATTGAGGCAATGAATACGGAATCAACAGTTGTGCCTTTCCCTGTGCTTATGAAAGATGAAAAAAATACACGGAGGTGGTTGATGCCCTTGACCAACTTGAAACATGGACTCATGAAATCTATTCCAAAGCTGGACTTTGCCCTGGTCATGTTCCTGATAGTTCTTCCCAATGTCCTGGGCTCCCTTCCACTACTTCCAGACCAGATCAGTCAGCTTCCCATATTCCACCTGTGGCATCCTCTTCTGACCCCCTGCAGAATGTCAAAATTCCTTGTTATGGTGACCAGTTATCAAGAGTTAGATTTGCTGGAGCAAAAGACCTGCGATCTGGTTGTCATACATCGAAGGACCGATTTGACCACATATACCCATTCAGAATAGTAGACTGGCATACAAAAAGAAGCTTACTTAAGGTAATTTAATGCAAAGGAAAATAAAAAAGATCTCTAATTACAATTAACCCATTGAGCTGCAATGCGGCCCAGTGTGCCTTACTTATTTTTTTACTTGTCTAACGCCAGATGATTTTACTGAAGATTCAATTGGGAAGCTCTGCAGCTTGTTATGACTGACTAGTTAGCCCATTGAGGTGCAATGCACTGCTGTGCACCTACTTATATTTTTTACTTGTTTAACACCAGACGATTTTACTTGTCAATGGGGATCGAAGCTCTGCCGCTTAATACCCATTAAGCATTAGAATGTGAGAATCTATTGTTATTCCCGAGGGTACGTTTATGCCTGAATGATAATATAAATTATTCCATATTCTCTTTCACCATTTGTGAATACAAGTCATGGCACTGAATAACAAATTGTATCAACTCTGCAATTTGATTACAATTTACATTTTCAAATTAATCATTTAGTGTCATAATTATTAGTTTACATTGACATAGCCAGGATTTTGTGTGGCGTTATAAGTGTGAAATGATAAAGTAGGGCGCATCAGGGTGCAATGCGACTCAATGAGTTAATGTGTTTTGGTAATAATATCATTTAACACATAACAACTCCACTGAATTACAAACAAAACCAGAACATTTGAAACATAGGCTATAAAAATTACAAATGAAAAAGTGCTTGTGCAACCTCGTACCCAGGCTCTCTTTTCTATGCTCCTCACTAGAGGAAAATGAACAAGCTCCTAAATGAACAAGCCCCCCCCCCCTCCTATCTTCAATAAGGCCCCAATAAAGGGGCTGTGGGTATAGGGATGCAGTAACACATTAGGTTCAAATTTGAATAACACTCGGTATCAGCAGTAATTGCTAATTAGTAATGGAAAATGTCGAACAAAGAGCTTTAGCCTCTGTTCCGGTGTCCCTATTGTTTTGGAAACATTTCGTCAATGATGTCATCTCTGCGGTTTCCAGAAATGAGATCGATATTCTGCTGCAACATGTAAATTCTATTGAGCCTTCCATCCAATTCATGGTAGAACGTGAGATAAATGGACATTTAGCTTTTTTAGATTTAAATGTGCACAGAACTGTCGAAGGGAAGTTAGAGACTGATGTTTATCGCAAACCCACACACACAGACAAAGAGTTGTCATATGACTCTCATCACCCAGTAAGCCATAAAAGATCCGTAGCAAAAACTTTGCTTCAAAGAGCTGAATCGTTGCTGTCAAACAGTGATTCTCAAGCTAATGAACGTGAATATGTTCTAAATGTTTTAGGGGAAAACAATTACCCAAAGCGTTTTCTTAATGATTGCCTGAGACCACCTGTTTGTAGGAACCAAAATAACTCCGAGGGTGATACCTCTGTTAAGGTTTATGCAATAGTTCCATACATTCAAGGTGTCACAGAACCAATCAAGTGAATCTTAAGTAATTGTAATATTAAGGTTGCCTTAAAACCCTATTTGACTTTAGGCCATATTTTTGCAAAGCCAAAAGATCCTGTTAAAACAAATCAGAAAACTCATGCTATATATTCTATACCATGCGGTGACTGCGAGAAAGAATATTTGGGTCAGTCTAAACGCCAGTTTGGTACACGGCTAAAAGAAAATCATCAAAAGGCTGTTTCAACTTTAGACAAGGGAAAATCAGCTTTAGCCGAACATGTATGTCACACCAAACACGAGATTGCGTGGGAAAACTCTAAAGTAATTACCACAAACAATCGCTATGGTCAAAGACTTTTTGCCTAGAAGCGTGGCATATACATATGAGTCATCATGCTTTGAATAGGGGTGACGGTGCCTATTTGCCAGAGGAATATATGCATCTTATTGGCAGGTGACATCATCCCTTGGGTATTTAAGAAGCCACGATTGCAATTTTAGATGACCCCTGATGAAGACACTAGCCTGGAGTGTCAAAATGTTGGGTCTTGATTACAATTCGACTGGGCTTTGTAATCATTTATTCAAACCAGAGTAGCGAGCGAAACATGATTGATGCAGACAACTTGAAATCACTAAGTGGAGCTGATTTTACAACATGCAGGCTATTACAGCACAAGAAGAATGTGCTTCTTAACGCTCCTCTGCAACTTGATGAAGATAATGAACAAGATCAGGAAGATGATGAACAAGATCTGGAAGATGAAAATAACTTAACCATTTAGGCCATTAAGTGTCAATCTGGTGTTAGACAGAGTAAAACTATGAAGGGGGAGTATTGCATGCTAGTGGGTTAATTAACAAGTTATATTGGCATAAACGTATTCCCTAAACTAAATCCTCCAAGGCTTCAAATTTGCAGAATCTAACAGGACACTAGCAACTTAAAATCTGGTATCCACCCAAAAATCTAGTATCTCACATTTGGATAGTAAATTATTTTTGTATTGCGACCAGAATTTTCTCTATTATCCCTCATGATACTGAGCTTGTGATTTCCAGTATCCAAATTTAAAATCTGGTATCTCACATTTGGAGTCCTGATCCGGTATCCCCCATTTCATATGTTAAATTTTTCAGTGTTTTTCAGTATATATACACACACATATATATTACTTTCTTTAAGGAGGGAGATGTTATAATTAGAATATTGTAATTTGGTCAATAGTGATTAGCATGTAGACTGTGGGCGTACCACAGGTATATAACAGTTTGTGTAAATAGTAATAGGGGTTCAGTTTAAAGAATGAGTCTCAACCGTGATGCATTGCGCGCTTGACCAGCTATTTTCGGGGCACTCGAAAATGGCGGCATGTTAGGTTGTATGAGTGCACGATACGAAAATATGTCTGCTTCAATTTGCAAGTCTGGCGTTTCCCCTCCAAAACGTGGTATGCCAAGAAATGAAGTAGGAATCACAAGAATTAAATTAAAGAAGGATGTGTTCGAAACGTGGCTTTCAAGGAAGGATTCTCTTGGTTTTTCAAAGAAGACCCATAGTGAGTTTGTGATGCACTTGTTGTTGAATTTCTGCGAGGAAGAACATGGCGAAAGTAATTTTATACCGACCCCTACTGATGGTAAGCATAAAACTCTTTTGACCCATTGTATGTTTTTACATGAACTTCGGCTTTATACATATCAGCTTGGTTTTTAAGTTTCAGATGACAGACATACATGTACCTCCAGTCGTCAATTCAACACCAAATGGAAATAGCAACATGGGATTATTTCATGCTACTTCGCCAATTTACAAGGACGATGTTCACGGTGCATACATTGAAGATTCTACCTCTTCTCATGAGAATATGAATGTTAGCAGGGTGGAGAGCGTCTACACTTTCATTAATCCAGAATTTGGAATACATGCTGGAGATCCATCTTCTTCTGAAAGCGATTGTTCAAGTTCAGAATCAACGGACACTTCGTCGACAAGGTACTGTAAATTCTAAACTAGGGTAGGGTATATCTATATTTGGAATTCTGAATGATTCGCAAGTTAGTAATAAAGTGGAATAAAGAGGTCAATATTAAGGTTTATACATCATTCATAATCTAAAAGAGATGTTTGAAATGGTGATTACTGATCAGTCGACTTTTTTTATTGTTTGTGACAGTGACATAGACAACAGTTTGGGGGAGAATTGCTGCAGTGAACTCTGTTTCAGTGATGATGTTGAGCGGTAATTTGAAATTTTGAATCAATTTGAATCTGATGTAGACTATTAATAATTAATTAGGTATCGATTACTTTTCTGATAATATAAATCCCAACATCCCTGGGTTAGAAATGCTCATACAACTACTCAATAATGCTGAACTATTTTGCAATTAATTCTTTCCTTATTTATGCTGCAGTTTATCAGATGATTACGATGATGAAACAACATTGAGTGCTATAGACCTGGAAGTTGATATGACATCTTCATGCAGTCCCAATATAACTAAAGGAGAAGAGGATATGGACATCAGTGACTCAGAAGATGGTGATGTTGGCAAGGAGCAAAAACCAGAATCATGCTCAGAAAGAAATGAAAGGTTGCTAAATGAAATGAAATCTGCATTCAATGTGTTGAATGGGATTGAGAAACGAAACAGTAGGTGCAGTGAGCACTTTTTTCAATGTGTCTATTATGGTGGATATTTTTAACAAGGGCTGCCAACATCTATCTTGTTCAGGAAAAAGTAAAGTTGTAAATAATAAACTTGAAGGAGGTGTTTTAAAAGTGTCATGGGAATGTTCCAAAGGTCACACTGGATGCTGGGCATCCTCACAAGAGCTCAGTCGGCACGATGGGCAAATTATATATGCCAACCCTTTCTTGATGTCTGCTGGATGTTTAATTTCTGGAAATAACTTTGACAAACTATCGTTTTTACCAGCAATAGATCCTCAGAAATCCTCATCAACGCCGCAGAATTCTATTATTTCCTCGGAATTTGTATCAATATCTAGCCGATTAAGCTATATTTGGATTTCAACGCGTGATACTATTTTAAGGAAATGTTCATTGTCCAGTAATTATCATTATGGCCTACAGTTTCAAATTAACAACAATCTACACCTGCTCCTATGGATCTTGTTATCAGGAGACGTTGCTATCAATCCAGGTCCCGGTAGTAAATATTTTCGGTGTCTTTCCTTCAATGCCCAGAGTACTACAAAATTACCTGTTGGGACTTACAACGACGCACACTCCCATTATCCATCTCTGTGTAGTGACTTGCCAAGCGGACTTCTGCGAAGTTTAGCACCGAGAATTAATAACACTAAGCTAGATGAAATAAAACTAATTCTAAAGGACCCAGGCAGCGAAACACACATTCTAGGTGTTACGGAATCTTGGTTAGACGAGTCAATTGATGACACATGTATTAAAATCAATGGTTATACACACGAAAGAAGCGACAGATCTTCAAAAACATTACCAATTGATAAGCACCATGCAGGCGGAATTATTGTTTACATTAAGGAGGACATTCCCTATTTTAGAAGAAATGATCTTGAATCTATCAATGTTGAATCGATCTGGTTACAACTTTGTCCACCTAATAGTCCGGCTCACCTTATTTGTGTAGCATATAGATGTCCTGAGTACACCACATCGCAGTGGATTGAAAACTTTGAAATGCAACTAAATAAAGCTTATGTGGAAGGCCATCAACTAACAATAATGGGAGATTTTAACATCGATGTTTCGAAAAATACCAGTGACTCTCAATGTTGGTTGGAATCTATGGGTGACTTACATCTTCACCAGATTGTTACAGAATCAACAAGAGTTACAGAAAATACATCTACACTTCTAGATCACGTATTTACATCCGTCCCACATAAAATTAGAAGCGTTAAAGTCCCAAGAATTGGAATTAGTGATCATTATCCAACTTGCGTAGTATTTAAAGATAGTTTTGGTAGGAAACATTCACACACGACCATCAAGTATCGTTGCTATAAAAACTTTAACGAAGAAGCCTTTTGTAAAGACTTATCTCAAATCCCTTGGGACACAATCGATATATTTGATGATGTTGACAATGCTTTAGAGGCGTGGTACAATTTATTCCTTGACGTGATTGACAAACATTTACCTTTGCGAGAAAAGCGAGTGAAAAAACAACAACAACCTGATTGGATGACCTACGAGATTATTCAGTGTATCGCCCAAAGGGATTATTTCAAATCGATCAACGATATGGTAAATTATAAGACCTACAGAAACCGTTGTGTGTCGTTAATCAGGGATGCAAAAACTACCTACTATAAAACTTGTGTTGAAGATCATAAAGGTGATTCGAAGAAATTGTGGCAATATCTACGTGATATTATTCCAACAAATCTTAAAACCGCACCGTCAAGTTTACGAAATAACTCAAACAACTCCAGCATATCGGACCCTGAAGATATGTGTGAACATTTCAACAACTTTTTCTCCACCATTGTTAACCAGTATGTTGCGGTTCAACAATTTTCTAGTGACTTTGATAAACTATCTGAAATGGTCAACTCAAGAATTAATAGTGATGATGCCTTTAGTATCCCACAACTAACTGAAGAAGAGGTTTGTAGTTATCTACGTAACTTAGACACTCACAAAGCAACCGGACTTGATGGCTTAAGTCACAAGATTTTGAAGATGTCAACCTATTTAATAGCTCCATCTCTGACTAAGATTTTCAATAAAAGTTTATCATCCGGAATGTTTCCGACAAAATGGAAAACATCAAAAATTATCCCAATCTACAAATCTGGTGCCAAATGTGATGTCAACAACTACAGGCCCATAGCCATACTCTGCGCTGTCAGTAAAGTTCTCGAGCGTCATATTCACAATCATCTTTACCAGTTTCTCGTGAGTCATAACTTATTACATCATGCCCAATCTGGTTTTCGAAGAAATCACTCGTGTGAAACAGCGCTATGCAAACTTGTGGATATGTGGACATCCAACATGGAGAGCGGCCTCATAAATGGGGCAGTATTTATTGATCTACGCAAAGCTTTCGACATGGTAGATACAGATTTGTTATTACGAAAACTTGCAGTTTACAAATGTGATGATTTGACATTATCCTGGTTTAAGTCATACCTGCAAGAAAGAGACCAATGTGTGCACTTTAAAGGAACTTTGTCATCTAAGAAATCTTCTCTGTATGGTGTCCCCCAAGGAAGTATTCTAGGACCTTTATTGTTTATAATGTTTATCAATGATCTTCCATTATATGCCAATTCCAACACAGACATGTATGCTGATGATTCGACAATCCATACAAGTGCTAGAACAGTTGAGGAACTCAATAATAAATTAACTGAGGATATGACAAACGTTCAAGCTTGGTGTACTAACAACAACATGGTAATAAATGACGGTAAAACGAAGGCAATGATGATAACAACATCTCAGCGCGCAGCCACATTAAATTCAAATCTACGAGTAGAATTTAACGGTGTCCAGTTAAAGAATACCAACAATGAGAAAATACTTGGGGTTGTTATGAATGAACATCTTTCCTGGAAACAGCAGATTGACAAAGTAGCAAAATCTCTAATTAAAGGAATTCATCTTCTGAGACAGATCAAAGAATATTTGCCTATTGGTCACCGAGTAATTTACTACAAGTGTTTCTTACAACCTCATGTAGATTATTGCTGTACAGTTTGGGGACAATCATGTCATATTATTCGCATACATAAACTCCAAAAGTTAGCTCTGAGAATTATTTACGACAAACCGAAGCTAACCTCTTCTGGGCCACTATTTAAAGCTGCTGGAGTCCTGCCTATACAGCAAAGAGTAATGCTACGAACAGCAATAATGGTATATAAATCATTAAACAACTGGGTACCCAAGTACATAAGTGACTTATTTGTCTTAAAGTCATCAGTGACAAAACGAATTACAAGAAGCTCAGAGAACAACGAACTGTGGATACCGCGAACGAAACTAACAATTAGGCAGAAAACGTTGAAATTCAGTGGTGCAACATTATATAACAGTTTACCACGTGCGACCAGACAATCAACGTCATTAAGCTCCTTTAAAATAAGAGCCTATAAATACTTTTTAGATACTTATATATAAGTTATTTGTTTGTACGACTTTTATATGTTCTTGTTGTACTGATGTCCAATTTAATGTGTAGTTTTAATAGTAAATTTGTAATAAGTAGACGATAACAGTTGAACAGAAGGCCCAGTGTAAGATTAGCGTTGCTAAACTGGTTTTTGTATAATTACACCTTCTTTAAATAAAGTTTATTATTATTATTAATTCCTCGGACTTGGTATCATTTCAAATTCAACATACTACAGAATGCAAACACTCTACATAATTCCTGAAGTCACAAGGTATTGGGAGCAGATGAAAGCAGAAATTTGGGACATACTATCTGAGGAAACTGTCATATTGTGTGGTGACGGACGTAACAACTCTCCAGGACACAGTGCTAAATATTGTATGTATGCCTTAATGGAACAGAGTTTGGATGTTATGGTTGATGTTGAAGTGGTCGATAAATGTGAAACAGGGGGTGTGTCAACCAACATGGAAGTTCTGGGCTTGAAAAGGAAACTGGAAAGAATGGTTGGCAATATTATCATTTCAGAAATTGTAACTGATGCATCGGTTGCTGTTATTGCCCTGGTTAGAACGATGAAAGGTACTGTAATAAATTGGTAAATTATATAGACATGTTTTCAGATTTCAGAAAAATACAGTAACCCTCAGGGCCATAGCAGACAAGCTAAAGAAGGGGGAGTGTGTAATATCACATTTGCCGAACATTTCAGTCGCCAATTAATATTTTCCCCAAAATTGCTGGCGAGGGGGGGGGGTGGAGTCAAAACGTTTTTCGGAACTCATTAATTTATCGTAATTTGTTAACAATTATCGTAAATTTTATTCTGAGCCACTCAAATATTTTCGATGACCAATAAATCAAAAACAATTTGCTGAGTCAACAGGCATTTTCAGAGTGTGTGATGAATTGGGGTGTTAACTCCCCCCCAACACACCCCCTCTCTAGATGTACGTCCCTGGTAACCCTGGCTAATATGTCTTATTGAGACAAATCGAATATAACTTGTTTAATAAAGTTGGTGACTATTTCAGTCATATTTATGTGTAATTTTTACTTTTCCCATTGCCCGATAAATATCCCAATGAGTTCTCTCATCTCTTTCATGCACTTGATATATGGCATAAATCTGTCAAATTGTCAAAAAAACTTACCAAGGTAAAGTAGATGTACCGCCCATACAGTCTTACATACCATATAAATTTACAGAAAACAGTTATACAGTACATACTTTCATGAAATGTAATAGAATAAGTGTACATTACCTCAGATTACCTGCTGCAATATGTAGAGAAATGCTATAATACAATATATGGTTCTCTGAATGTGACAGTGTGGAATGTGGATAGTGTATACTGTAAACTGTCAAAAAAAATTAAATCTTGTTATTCTTGATATGCAATTAAAGGCAGCTAAAGTCAAAGGCTGTGAGAATATCACTGAATGGTCAGAACCAATACGTAATCATTTTTGGTTTGTTTGCCAGAACTGTAAGTGTGATTTAGAGAATCTCAAGGTAATTTTAAGCTCACTTGGCTATACATAAACATGTCAATTTAATAAATGTTTACTTTTTTCTAAATATATTGTATTCATCCCACGGGTAAGAACAAACATTTGGTATGAATAAACATGAAAAAAACATAAAATAATTGTAATAATTGCTTTGTTTGTTTTTTAGGACAACTGGTTTGGAGTGCTTCATCATATTGCTGGGGAGCATGAGTGGCTTGATGGTGAATGTGTGCATGGGCTGCTAGTTGCTGAAGAAGGTGGGAAAACATACCTAAACAACAATTCCAAGGCATTTGAAGCTATCCGTAACATTGTTCTTGATCAATGATTCCTGAAAAGTTTGAGTCATTATGTAACATTCAGGTATAACAAACATGCATGCTGCATATTAGAAGAGTGATTGTGTTGCCTTAAAATATTCAGATGTGTGTATCATTATGCATGTGGTGATTTAAGATGGAAATGTTATGTTAAAAAAATCATGTTTTATTCTTGTTTATGTAGGCACACAAGCAAATTAGAAAATTTCAACTCTATGCTACTAAAATATGCACCAAAAAGAGTTGGATTCCAGTAAGTTTTCACTATTAATTATGTTTAAAGCATGCAGCACTCCAAGTGATCCGTCTTCACGGTCACATGTACAGCTCCTTCATTAGGAGCATAGGAAAGTTACTGAACATTTTAACTTGGGGGGGGGGGGGCTGACCAAGAGGCCCAGAGTGCCACATGATTGCCAAAAATTTAAATTTCGACTCTAAATTGTCAGCAATGGCATTTTTAGAGTCATCTTTACCTCTTTCGTTAGACATTTCAGTATACAAATTACATTTTGATTTTTACAGAATTGAAGCATTTATTGGTAGAACCTATCTGGCAGCCATTGATCATAACACACATGTGTTTCGGAAAAATGCTGTTAGTGCCACTGGTAAACTTAAATACAACAAAGTTTACAGTAAACGTTCGAACAATCATAGGATTGTGCCTGTCAAAGATCCGAAAACATATGACTTTTGGCCCACACTAGCTACCCGGATTATCCAGAAGAGGATTGATGATGATGATAGTGTGCACTGTAGAGTGGAAATTTCCGAGGAGCATCCAAAAAATATTGCACCGTCAATTTCACTTCATCCCATACCAAAAACAGATGGTTTGGTTAAACAGTCACTTTCGAGATTTGTACACACCAGTGCTTCTGCCAACAACGTACAGCAGCAGGTTGCTGAAGACCCAGAGCCACAGACTCCAACCTAATGCTTAAAGTGGCAAAATTGTTTTGCCATTAATGGTATGATGATTAAAACATTCAACTATTTCGAAAATCTGTTGCCTTCAGACCCATTTAAGAACAACTTTGTTTATAGTTTAGCATGACCAGCTGCTATGGCTGGCATTGTTACAGGCTACATGTACATATGTATTATATATGTACATATTATTTCCTAAAGAATTTTTTCAAGTATGATATATCACAAGGTTATATAATTGCATGTATATTTGCATGTTTAATTAATAACAAATTTCAAAGATAAAAGTGGCATTTACAAGCAGTCATGTATTATATTATAACCATTGTGCCTAACTTTTTGTGCCTCCATAAAATGTACTGACGGTATGCTGCCTTCCTAAAACTGTTTGTAGAATAGTCGGGTTCTTCTGCCCTCAAATCACATCTTCCTCTAATAGCCATAATTAATCTATCTCTATCGAGACAAGTGTTCTGGAATGTCACATATGATGTTGTGCACTTTATTTTTCCACAACATTTGTTCTCTTGATCCGTTGGCATTGGTCGGCATACCCCACATGTACACCAGGATGGTTTTGTTTGAGGCTGTAAAGTCCTCGATATATCATTATTTAAGAACTAAAAACTACATGTTCAACCATGCATTATATACTAATTAGAATAACACCTAATTATCATATGTAGTAAACAATTAACTTACAAATGACCACACATCTCCTTTTCGAAGATAAATATTTTTATGTCTCTTAAATGTCATTAAATTACTTAATTCTAAATGTCATTAAATTACTTAATTCTAAATGCGTTCTTTTTTTGTTTTTT
The DNA here is from genome assembly GCA_902702795.2 of Paramuricea clavata. NCBI lineage: Eukaryota > Metazoa > Cnidaria > Anthozoa > Malacalcyonacea > Plexauridae > Paramuricea > Paramuricea clavata. Next base: position 10,434 of record CACRXK020002993.1, on the reverse strand, counting down.
TTTCTAATTTAAATCTAAGTGTTCTTTAATGTTTAATTGTTTCTGATCGCTAAATTATAATTGTTTCAGTTCATCAATCATATAAGTTCACAAATTGAGTCTATTAGGCGGTACAACAACACGTCCTGAACGAGTTCTCACGACATTGTCGGACATACTGTTGGGACATGAAATGTTCTCACTCGTACTCTCGTTCGTAGGTTGTGATTCTCTCATAACTGGTTCCTTTGGACTGGGTACTACTTGTCGTCTATTTCTTCTCACCGTGCCTTTTTCCGTTTGCACAATATATGATCTTGGTTTGGGTGACTTGGAAACAACAACTGCTGGAGAACTCATTTCTGGCAACCAAACTGTTTCTCCAGGACTCAGGTCAGACAAACATGCCGCTCTATGTCGCTTGTTGTAACCTTGTGTTTGTTGACGTTTGTATGTCTGTTTGTTCTTTCTTAATTGTTCCGTGTCTAATAACATAGGTTTCAGCTTTTCTGGAGATAAAGGCAAAGTAGAACGTAATTTGCATCCCATCAGTAACTCTGCTGGAGTGTGTCCATTCTGTAGTGGTGTTGTTCTGTAGGACAGTAGAGCCAAATATGGATCTTCAGATTTGACAAATAGACTCTTTGCGGTCTTTACTGCCCTCTCTGCCTCTCCATTACTTTGAGGGTAATAGGGACTGCTTTTTAAATGAGTAAACCCCCATTCGTCCGCAAATTTGGAAAAGGTAGCTGCAGAAAATTGCGGCCCATTATCCGACATAACAATTTCTGGGATACCATGACGACAGAAAAACGATTTCAAGTGGTTCACGACGTTCTCTGAAGTGGTAATCTTGAGTGGAGCAACTTCGAAGTATCGGGAGTAATAATCGACAGCGATGACATAGTCTTTCCCATTATGATGGAAAAGATCTGTGGCAATCTTTTGCCAGGGTCGTTCTGGGAGTGGAGACGCTATCATAGGCTCTGCGTGGTTTTGTCGATGCTTACAACAAGTTGGGCACGTCGTAACCATATCTTCAATCTGCTTACTCAGCCCTGGCCACCACACAGACTCGCGTGCTCTTTCTCAACACTTTCGAATTCCTTGATGACCCGCATGGATTTTATCCAGAGTATCCAGTCGTAATGAAGACGGGATGACTAATCTTGTATCTTTCATCAGAATACCTCTTTGCACTGTGATATTACCTCTCTCTGGCCAATAAGCAAGAAGAGTTGAGTTCAGCTTGGTCCTATCTGGCCAGCCTTCAGTGCAAAATTCTGAAAGTTTTCTGCACACTTCATCATCTTGTTGATGAAGTCGAATTTCTTCAAGTTTCCGTTCGCTAGCTGGTAGGCTTTCGAAAATGTTCGCCACATACAAGCTCAAATCTTCTGTCAACCGCTTATCGACTTTGGTAGGTGGTTTTCTAATTGGCGCTCTTGAAAGAGTATCAGCAGTGACTAACTCCTTTCCTGGTATATGATTAACGTGGAATGAATATTTCATCAGTCTCATTTTAAATCTCTGAATTCTAGGAGGGAGTTGATCAAGAAGCTTTGTGCCAAATAAAGGAACAAGTGGTTTGTGGTCTGTCTCAATGAGGATATCTTTCCCAAGAATATAATCGTTGAATTTCTCGCACGCCCAAGTTGTTGCCAAAGCTTCTTTTTCAATCTGGGCGTAGCGCTGTTCGGTGCTAGTCATAGATCTGGATGCGTATGCAATTGGCTTTCTTTCACCGTTCTCTTGTTCTTGTAGAAGGACAGCCCCAAGACCATAAGAGGAGGCATCTGCTGACAAAATGGTTTTCTTGGAAGGATCATAATACGCAAGTACTGGTGTGGAACTTAATTCGACTTTCAACTTCTCGAAGGCTTCTTGTTGAGCTGGTCCCCATAGAAACTGATTGTTTTTACTAAGGAGGTCTCTAATTGGCTTCGTTTTCTCTGCTAAGTGGTTAATAAACTTCCCAAGTTGGTTGACCATTCCAAGGAATCTACGTACATCGCCCACATTCTGAGGTGCATCCATGTCTCGAATCGACTCTATTTTATCGGGATCAGACTTGATTCCTTCTTCGTTAAGGATACAACCAGCAAACTTGACTTCTTTCTTTGAAAACTCGCATTTCTCTGGATTAAGTGTAGCTCCAGATTCATCTAGTTTCTTCAGCACTGCTCTAAGTCTAGTGTCATGTTCTTTCTGGGTCTTCCCATGGATCAATATGTCATCAATTATGCATACTTGACCATCCAGGCCTTCCAAAATTTCGTTCATCTTCTTCTGATAATGCTCAGGTGCCGTCTTGATACCAAAAGGCATTCGATTGAAACAGAACCTGCCAAACGGTGTGATAAACGTGGTTAATAACCGAGATTGTTCGTCTAGCTTCTCCTGCCAAAATCCTGAATTGCAATCCAATTTAGTGAAGATTTTGGATTCGCTGATCTGTGCTAATAGGTTATCTATCTTTGGAAGAGGGTAAGTCTCGCGAAGAACATTCTCGTTGAGTTTCGTTAGGTCGACACATATTCGAATATTACCATCTGGTTTGGGTACAACGACCATCCCTGCACACCACTCGGTGAGTACATCGACTTTCGAGATAACGCCCAAATTTTTCATTCTCTCCAATTCTGCCTTGACTTTGTTCAAGAGCGGGATTGCCACTCTTCTTGGCGTCGTCAGAGCGAAGGGTGTTGAGTCAGGTTTCAATTTAATACTGAAATCACCATCCAACTCTCCTAGGCCTTTGAACAAATTTGGATAAGTGGATTTAACTTCGTCTTCGATCACGCTGCTCTCGTCAGCTTGAATAGTTTTTACTTTCTGCACGAGGTTTAGGGCATCAATAGCAGGTCTTCCAAGCAAAGGCTCTTTAAGATTCCCAATAACATAAATATCTTGCAGTGTTTCTTTCAAACTTGAAGTTTTCAAAACGCCTTTGACGACTCCTTTAACGGGTAGTTTCTCTTGACCAGGTCCAAACAAAGTTTTGGATGTTGACCTAAGTTGTGGAAGTCCACTTCGCAAATAATCAGCTTCAGGTATTACCGTTACGTCGGCCCCAGTGTCAATCTTGAATCGTACTTTTGTCCTTCCTAGCGATAAGTTTACCGACCAATCTTCTTTACTTTCATGGTCGCTAATCTCACCAAGGAAGTAATCTTCGGAATATGAGCACTTCGGGTCGGTTTCTTCGGTAACTGAGCGAACTTTCTTGCTTCTACAAACCGCAGCAAAGTGTCCTTGCTTTTTGCATTTTAAACATGTCGCATTAATAGCAGGGCAAGCATCTCTTTTGTGCACTGGCGATTTCCCACATCGATAACATTGACTTTTACCGGCTTGATACGGTTTCAAAATTTGCTCTCCTTTCGAGTTCTCTGGCGATTTTGGTTTATTTCGTCCCTTAGTCTTGCGGAGGCGATTAATTTTTCCATCTTCGCCATCTCCCTGAAGGATATTGTGGTGATGCTTGACTAACTCTGAACTTTTGGCTTCTTTTACAGCTTTATCCAAAGTCAATTTCTCGTCTTGCATCAGCTTTTGCGATAGACTTGCATTTCGAATACCAACCACAATACGATCTCGTATAAGTTCATTCTTTAGATCTCCAAACTGGCATGTCTCTGCTAATTCGTATAGCACTTCGATAAAATCGATCACCGACTCTTTCTCGCCTTGTACACGTTTATTAAAGCGAGCTCGTTCGAATATAACATTCGACCGTCCCACAAAATGCGATGCGAATTGTTGAATAACTGTCTCGTAGACATAGTCTTTTTCGCTGAGATGAAAGCTTTTCAAGATATCGTTGGCATTTCCACCCATTGCATAAACCAAAGTGTTTATCTGGACTTTGTCGTCAAGTCCCGCTGCAATGCGATAGCATTCAAAGCGTTCTATCCATCGCTTCCAATCTTCTGGCTTTTTTGAATCTAACTTTTCAGGCAAAGGGATCTGTGCTGTCGCCATTCGAAAATATGTTATCGGCCGGGTTTTTCTCTTTTCCGATTATTTCGCTTCCCCAAACACCTGACACCATGTAAAGTCCTCGATATATTATTATTTAAGAACTAAAAACTACATGTTCAACCATGCATTATATATTAATTACAATAACACCTAATTATCATATGTAGTAAACAATTAACTTACAAATGACCACACAGTCTAAAAGCTTGGTTGCTATATGTCATGGGGAAAATGTGCAAAGCAACAGGGTGAGATATGATCTTAGGTTTCCAGTTGTGTGCTTTTTAATGCATTATCTTTTAGGGTAGTAAATTTCTTGTAAATTATCCATTCACCCATTGAATGACATTGCGCCCTACTTTATTATTTTACTCCAGACGATTTTACTCGTCAAGGGGAGAGCGTTGGCACTTAATGGGTTAACTGGCCTATCTGCCCATGCGTCTATTTAACCCATTGAGTCACATTGCACCCCGATGGCCCTACTTTATTATTTTACTCTGTCTAACGCCAGACGATTTTACTCTTACTCGTGGGTTAACTGGCCTACAGTATCTGCCCATGCTTTTCAGTATCTGCCCATGCTTTTCAGTATGCCAACAAATAAACTATATTCAATATACGAATTATACCAACTATCCCAGTTGATAAATGAACCAACTCGAGTTACTATGAGGTCATCTAGCCTTATTGACCATGTGGGAAAGAACTTTTTCCATAAGTTCTGAACAAACATGCTCCATTACAACGCAAAAAAACTAAGTCTAGTAAAGTGGCTTGGATAACGAACAACATTAAGGGTCTCATAAATACAAGAGACAAACTGAAAAGAAAAGCAATTATCACAAAGTTAGAGACTGATTGGTCAAACTACAAAAAAGTTAGAAATCAAGTCAACATTGAACTAAGAAATGCCAAAAAGAATTATTATTCTTCAAAACTTGCTGATCAAAAATGTAACCCAAAGAAAGCATGGAAGTCAATTAATAATTTGCTTGGCAAACAAAACAAACATTCAAAAGTAAATGAACTCAAATTAGGAGAGAATGTTCTAAACAATCCAAAAGATATTGCAGAGGGCTTTAACAGCTATTTTTCAAACATTAGCCCAGATCTAGCGAGCCAAATTCACACAACAAATTGCAATTTTGAGTCGTATATCAAAAAGGCTAAATCAGAATTTGCTGCATTCCAACCTACAAATGTTAATAATGTCTACCAGTTGCTCAGTGCATTATCTAGCAACAAAGCAACTGGCATTGACAAAATATTGTGTAAAATTATTAAATAGCTGCACCTGCCATTGCAGATTCACTTACATATATTTTTAATCAAGCTATTACTTTATCCTCCTTTCCTGATGACTGGAAAATGGCAAGATTAATACCTCTCTACAAAAATGGCCATCAAAATATTCCTGGCAATTATAGACCCATTTCAATTCTACCAACTATAAGCAAAATAATGGAGCGAATTTTATACAATCAACTTTAGGATTATTTAACTGAATTTAGACTACTCAGTAATAATCAATTTGGTTTCCGAAAATCTCATTCTACAGCAACAGCTCTTTTAGATTGTACAAACGAGTGGTATGTGAATATAGATAAGAAAATGTTTAACCTCGTAGTTTTTAAAGACCTAATGATACTGTCAACCATGACATTTTACTTGAAAAGTTGGAATTTTATGGAATAACAGGTCAAGCCCATGACTTATTAAAATCATATCTTTCAAACCGACACCAAAAGTGTCAAATAGACAATTTTATTTCATCAGAACATTTGATTAAATGTTGTGTACCACAAGGTTCTATTTTGGGGCCATTACTGTTCTTGTTGTATATCAACGACTTACCCGAGTGTCTAAAAAATACAAGACCTTGGTTATTCGCTGATGACACAAACATCACAGCCACTAGTCACACCATAGCTGATATTGAGACTGCAGCAAATTCTGATCTGGAAAACCTCAAAAACTGGTTAATAGCCAATCAACTTAGCTTGAATGTAGCTAAAACTGAATTTATGTTGATTGGGTCTCCACAAATGATAAGGAATGCCTCTAATGCTCAACCAAATATCCTAATTGAAAACAAACAAATCCAACAAGTAAACAAAGCCAAAACTCTAGGAATAATTATTGATCAGCATTTATCTTGGAAACCCAATACTGAAAATATTTGCAAAAAAATAACATCAGGAATCTCAGCTCTACGTCGTGTCAAACCATTTATTGCCGAAAGAGATACGCTCACCTCCATATACAATGCCATCGTACGTCCCTACTTCGACTATTGTTCAGAAGTTTGGGATGTATTGGGTGAAATACAATCAAAACGACTACAAAAGCTCCAAAACAGAGCTGCCCGAATAATTTCAAATATGAGCAATGATGTAGATCACTCTATTGCTTTGTGTGCCTTGGGCTGGGAGCCACTTGATATTATGAGGAAAAAGGCAAAAGCATAAATGATGTACAAAACTCTAAATAAAACAGGCCCTGAATCTCTCACAAGCCTCTTTCGTTATAAAAATGAGATAACAGATTATAATCTTCGAAATATTTCATCTGGTCTTTGTCTACCACAACCACACACCAATAGCATGAAAAATAGTTTCATGTATGATGGTGCTAAACTATGGAACTCTATCCCAAATGAAATCAGGGAAAGTCAATCCCTGTCAAGCTTTCAAAAGAAAATTGCTGCTCATATTTTCTAAGACACTTGTTCTACTACTTGTAAATAATTATTCTACCATTCCTACTATCTAGCTAATTTGTACTTGTTACTATACCTCATATTTGTAAATAACTATATTTATGTAATATTTCGCTTAAACTACTGGGGCCGGTTGTACGAAAGGTGGATAAATCGCTATCCGGTGGATAAGTCCCTATCCAGCGGATAAATTTTATCCGGAGTGAAAATCGCGTTGTACGAAGCTTGGATAGCGCTATCCAACGGATAAAATGCACTATCCGTTGGATAAATTTATCCGAGGTCCGGAGGTAGTTTAAATCCACTATCCGGCGGATAAACTCAAAGTTTGAAGACAAAACAATGTGTATATCAGTTAAAAAGGATTGCTATTGTGATAGAAATGGACAAATACCGTTTAGATGTCCCTTTTTTGACACTAAATAAACATGGAAACTTACTTATGACTTCCGTCTTGCTCTTGACGTACCGAGCACACTTTCAGTCACTTGCCCATTAAATAATGCCATGACTTTGCCATATTTTATACAGACATGTGTCAGTGCTTAGACGTTACGTTTCTGGCTTTTGTCCTTTTTTTTCTGTTATATAGCTCGAAAACAAGCGATAAAACTTTCATTAAATGAGTTCCCTTCAGACAACAAGGCACCGAAAGTCGAAAAATTTTGTTCACTGGCCTTGATCAGCCAATCAAATCTTGCGAGAAAATGTTCTTAAAATTGTTTTGAATGACGTGAAAGGTCAAAGAACAAATATTCGGACAGTATATAAAATAAAACTGAATCAACGTACTGAAACACAAGAAAACAAAACTCGCAGTCTTTGCTATTGCCTTCGCATAAAGAAGCCAAAAATCTTTTAAAGAAATATCGATAAGTAGATAGCAAACTCTTCACTGAGGGAAAACGAAGTATTGCAACGATTGGACGAGAAAAACTCCAAAATATAAATATGAACAAAAAACCTTTTATATTGCAAGTTGATAGTTCAAAGGTTAGTGGAATTCACAAGTTATACGAAGATGCTACAACAAAAGTTTACAAATACCTAGCAACAGCTGACGTAAAGATAAGAAATTTCAGGAAAATCCGGTTTTCTCCGGTTAAAATTAAGGTTATCCGACGGATAACAGGTGGGAAATTTGTCGTCGCTGACCAAAAAATCGCGGGCAGAAACAAAGCTCATTGCATTTACATTCAAAACAAAGGAAAAAGTTCGCCAGAAGCTGTTTTAGCTGACGGTTTTTCCCTTTTCATTCAACGATTTACAATTTTAACGATTATTCTTTTGAACGTCGACTATGAATTCTTTGTTTTGGGATGATTTGTTTTGGAATCGAATGATTGGAAGAAGTTAATATGGCGACGTGAACATGGGAGTAAATACCGTATACGTCGA
>CACRXK020002992.1:15917-39039 GCA_902702795.2 Paramuricea clavata | reverse complement strand
TTCGGCCATCTCAAATAATGGCAATCTTGTGATAGTACCGTAGCAGACTGCAGTGCCAGAGGAGGGTGGGCAGCAAGGTTCCTTTATGCACCACCCCATGGAAAACCTGCACCCCTCCTTGCAGAGGCTAGATCCGCCGCCCTGTACATACCATTTAGTACGTAATGATGATTACCTTGTACTATATAGTAAGTAAGTGTGCTGTATTAATTTTATAACATTTTCTTTTACAGGCGTTCTTTCTTTCTTTATCATTTCCATGTAATACTGGCGGTGCAACATTAGGAAAGTATATGATGGGAATAACTGTCGTATTATATCCAAGTCTTACGCCTATCGAAGGACAAAATCTTCGTCGTTTTACTGGAAATGCTCAGAGACTTTCATTATGGCAGTAAGTATGAAGAAAATGACAATGTCACATTGTCTTTGAATTATATATTCAAACTGCATAAATTATATATTATTTATTATATTAGAAAATTTAAATATGGGACCTTGTGTTCTTACGCAATTTAAATTGAATAATTTGAATTTGAAAGGTTCACTTTTTTTTAGACACACTGTATATAAATATTTTAAACTACATAAATTATATATATAAACTGCATAAATTATATATTAATATTGTCAAAACCGTGTTTTAAACGGCATAAATTAATAATTAATATACATTTGCGCACACACAAATAAAACGAGGAGAAAATATAGCTTGTTGGTGGGGCGAGACTTTTTTTATTCATTGGTTTACTACAATTTTAGTTAATTTTAATTAATTTGGGGTTCTGACATGAAGTACACTTCAAGTGAACTTTGACTCTAGGTACTGCTGGCTCATGTTATCGTTGTGACACTCAATATGTAGATTAGCCACGTTTTTTGCGGGTTTTTTTTTGTTTGTTTTTTTTAAATTGACGTTAAAAAATTTTATAAAGATTATTAATTTCGGTTCTCATTTATACTCAGTTCGTTTTTTTAAATTTTTTTCCGACCTACCGACCTCTTATTTTTAAAGTCAAATCCGTAAACCAATAAATAAAAAAAGTCTCGCCTGGAGGGAAAAATACAGTTTTTATTAGTTGTAAATATTTTTAACAGCTGGGTTCTTATTTATTTCAGGTCGTGTGTTCGAGCTACGCTGAAGAATTTCATGATTACATTTTTCTTTCCCATCATATTTACCACTATGTTCTTGCAGAACTTTCGGACACCTTATGACTTTCTCGCGAGCTCAGTTGTCGTCGACGCTAACCGAAAACGCCTGATTCCACAAAACTAAGCCTGAAAAATGTGATGTTATCAAGCGTTGTATACTGTAGTTAAAAGTCGTAAAGTTTCGTTCGAGAAACAAATGTTGGAACAATATATCGTTGTAACATGTCGAATAAGCTGTGAAACTACGGATGAGAAGTTCACAATAATAAGCTATATTTACTGAACGTTAACTGGACTTTGGAGTACACCAATTAAGCTTTAAAAAATCACTATCTTCGTATAGCCAGCAACGAAGTTAATGTACTACTAATACTACACATGTAAAAACACGCACAAGTTGTAACAGACTTCTGACTTGTAGCAATGCTGTTCCAACAACTTGTCAACACGATGTGTTCGCACTTCTTGTCCGCAGCTTTATATTGGCAAGTTTTCAACGGCTTATTGACAACTTGCTACAAGGTTGTTGGCTCGACTGACTTGTACACAGTCAGACATTCCAACTCTCCCGATTTTACCGGGAGTCTCCCGAAAATTCATGCAATCTCCCGGTCTCTCGATTTTTCAGAATATTCAGGAAATATCATAAAAAAAAATATAAATATACTGTTTTTAGCAACATAATAGTCTGTCTCGGACCTTTTTTGAAGTTACTTTATGGCAATTTATAGGATCATTTATAACAACATAGTCCCATGTGCAGGAAACGCCATTTCAAAAGACTTAATTTTTATTATTTTTCCCCAGAAGAACTAGATTTCAATTCACTGAACAGTCTCCCTAGTTGGAATGTCTGTACACACGTAAAAACGCGCAAGTTGTTAAGCCTAGTTCTCATTCATCGCAAACTGTTACCGACGATCGGCGACGCTTATCGCCGATACTCGCCGAGCGCGAATGCACGAAAGTTCTCATACATCGGTGATCGTCGCAGATGACAGCCAATGTGTTTCGAAATTTCCCACCAAGGCACAAAATGGGCCCATTCAACGTAAAGTACATGATTTCTGTGAAACTTCACTTGATTATTTCCTTGCTTGTTGAGGAAAAAACAACTTTTACTCATTTCTCATAGATTTTTCAAGCAGGTGGCAGTCGGCGATGGTCGCAAGAAACAAACTTTTTTGTTTCCTGCGATGTCATCGCCGATGGTCGGCGACGATTAGGGACAATCGGCGATATAATTTTTGATGCGTTCTCATAAATCGCAAGCCGTCGCCGACGTCGCAAAGCTCCCGTCGCCGACGGTTTACGATGAATGAGAACTAGGCTTTACAGATCTGCAAACAAGTTGTAACAAGGTTGTTGTCAAACCGATATCAACTGAAGATGTGTTCGCACTGCTTGTTCCCAGTTGTTGTGACAAGTTTGGAACAAGTGTTGTTATCACCATCAAGGTTGATGACGGTAACAGATTTGCTACAAGTTGTTCTAACGAGACTAACACAGGCTGTTCGTAAATGTTGCTATGAGCTTGTCATTGGACGACTTGCGCTTTAGAAAAAAATTTAATCTGGGAATAACAAAGGATATTTTCGGAAAGAAGTTATCAAAATTAGAAAAACTGCAAAGTTTGGTGGCGAAATGTTGTAAAATACGGAAAATATAGCCCTGCGAAGTTGGCAAATTTGTATACATTTCTATTACGTGCGGAAATAGTTGGTAACTAATTTAGTTACCAATTCACGCACGTAATACAAAAGTATACAAATTTGCCAACTTTGAAGGGCTATATTTTCCGTATTTTACAACATTTCGCAACCAAACTTTGTAATATTACTAATTCCAAGACGCTCTTTCTAGCTGTGGTGATAGATTTCGTTGTTCTTACTTAGATTAAAATTTAGTCTAAAGCGCAAGTCGTCCATTACAACTGAAAACAACCAGTGCGAACATATCTTGTTGCGAACATATCTTGTTGACACGCTGTCTCATGGACAGATTTGTTATAAAGTTATTCCAACAGCTTGTTATCATCCTGCATTTCAACAACTTGTGAGTGACAATCTTGTAACAACTTGACAAACTAACAGCATCGTTACAACTTGTTGTGAAGTTTGCTACAAGCTGTTGCGAAGTATTTTTAAACTTTCGAGGTAGTTTATAGACACGTTTAAATCCGCGAAAGATTCTGCATTATTAAGAGTCCACTGTTATATTATATTTTCTGCATTAAAGAGCTGAAAATGCAGTTGTCATACAAAAAAACACAACTTGCATTGATACTAGAAGAGTACAATTCTATGAATTAATGTATTTATTACCAACATAACAGAACAACTTTAATTTAATATAATTAAACATTTAAACTATATATATAATACTGCATATATTATCTTTAACAACTGTCTGTTACTCTAAATGAATATAATTACAGTTAATGTAATGAAAATGTTTAATACCCCCCTACTAGTAGCTCAAACAGTAGAAGTCACTGATTGTTTGAAGATTAAAGTTTTTGTGCTCGCTTTTATCACTGAATCTTATATTTTATATGGTACCATTATCACAAAACTACATGTAAGCCAGTATAAATTGGATTTAATACCATCCATTTTCAAGATTGTACAGTATTAGGTAACAGTATATATACTGTAGTCTTTAAAAAGAGGGGGATTGTTAGGTTGCATGAATTGTCTGCTTGTTCTGGAATTTCTTGTAGAATTTTTTAAAAGGTATTTTTCTTTTGTTTTCCTTCGAATGGTCCGCCCTTAAAAACTTGTTTGGCTTGTCTCCGTAATGATGTCAGTGCTTGTGCAAAGTGACCAGTCCACGTTTTCAAAACAAAACACTTTAAAGTACTAAGTTAGTAAGTTCACATTGTAAAACAATGCACTAGCTAGCTTCCTCTGTTTCTGCTAACACTTTATTGCACAATTTTACTGTTTCCTCTGTAGTCTTTTTATACGGAATGCAAGGCTTGAGTTGGGTTCGAGATCAGCTTCTACGACATAATGTGCACAACCAGCCACAGGACAGCGAACTCGGTTCTGTCTTGCTCGAATGTGGTGAATGATTCCCGCCTTCTCGTAACTGTGTTGACATTTCTTACTTCTCACTGGTTCAACCATCTGTTTCTGGGTTAGTGGACAGATTATGGATTCTTCTGAAGCCTATAAAACATGAAACAAAGTTTGGCTCAGTTGGTTTAGTCTTGGACTAACAAACCAGAGATCACTGGTTTGATTCCCACTACACCACGCCTTAAAATCTTGGTCGGTCACAGACAATGTCCGACACATTTGTGAAATTGTCCAATGTAGAGAGAAAACCTGTGGACATTCTGTCCGACCTAAGTGAATTGGTGTCCGACCTAACTGCAACTTTGTCCAATGTAATCAAAATTTACCCTAGTCCAGGACTAGAGGCTTGTGAACAGTGAAATGTGTAATCAAGTGCAGTGTTTTCACCGTGGGATTCGGAAATTCATTGCCAAGATTCAAATGGCTTTCCTAAATTGTACTGATATTAATTTGAATTCATACTTATTTCCAAGCCAACCTGAACTCAAAGTCATCGGATATCACAATACATATGTTCGACCCAAAGTCATCAAACATTTTGTCAAACAGTTCTCTGACCAATATAATTTTTTGGGAGAGCATCATCTAAAACTTGAACAAGCTAATTTTAGCTTAATGGGTTAAATGAACAGTTCCTAACACAAACCTGAGCAATTATAATATCTGAATCAATAGTTTCATTCTGATCTGTAGGTAAAGGTTGGCCGCCATGATTAACATTCCAAACTTGCTTTATAAACTCCTTGGCTTTAGGGTGCTTTTGGAGGTCATTCTCGGTCGTGTCTGTTTCGTTAAGTTTACTCATTAGAATGTCTTCAATGCTTGGAACACTGTGACTTTAAGAAATAGATCAACCATTACCATATATCACAGTATATCAACCCCTTACTGCCCCTATAGATTTTGTGTGTTATTGGGGGGACATTTTTCTTGGGGTCTCTTCCCCCCCCCCCCAGCACTAAATTTGAGTTGCAGACCTGCTGAATTTTTATTCCCCTCTTAAATGGAAGTCCTGTTACAAAGAGATTTTCAAAATAAGTTTGCCATGTCGTCCTTTAACTGGGTAAAATAATTGGTGATTGAAGTGAGTAGGGATGAGCCGATAAGGAAAATTGCCGATTACTGAGGCCGATTATTTATAAGCCGATTATTGTAACTAATCGGCCGATTAATCGGTACCCACCGATTATTTTAAAAAGCAAGCGAAAAATCACAAGATGACCAACAATGAAGTTGTAAATGCGGTTTTATTGTTTACAGTACACACTATGTACAATTGAAAACAGCTTCAGTCTCGCATGTCAATAGTCAAAGTTTAGTTTTGGCAGATTATGCTGCAAAAACAAGACATGGTCAGCTATGCGGAGCTAGTTTGTTGCATTTTTTTTAGTGGAAATGTTCCCAGCTTCACTTCGCTTGAGACAAAAGACACAGGTTTTGCAACAAAATGTGAAAATCTATTCGCTTGTATTCAGTATTTTAGCATGTGACTGGCAGCAGCAGAAAAAGTCTTATGGCCGATTGTTTGCCGATTATCAGGCAATAATCGGACGATTACCGATTATTTAAAAAACGGCCGATTAATTGGCTTTGCCGATTATTTACCGATTAATCGGCTCATCCCTAGAAGTGAGTTGGTGTTATGTACTCAGACTAATATGCTCGAACCGACCTGACCTTGTAGCTCAGTTGGTAGAGCATTGGACTAGTATCCCAAAGGTCGCAGGTTAGATTCCCACCGTGATCAGGCAAACTTAATTTCAGCTTGCCCGGTGTGGATGCACACTCAGAGTAACACTACAACACACACACAAAGTGACATTATGACGTCATTATAAAATCAATATCGGGTAGATTGTTGGATGAATAATCTGTAGTTTCTGAGCACAATCAGTTAATCACTAACAATAATATAAATAAACTAGGGTGCATCCATAGTGGAAAGTTGGGCACTTTAACGGGAGATCTCCTGCGGCAGGCAAAGTGCGGCAGAAATAGTAAATGTTGAAAATGTGTGTTGTATCAACACATCTTAAGATGTATTCATTATTCGACAAAAAAGCTGCGTTGATTTTAATATCACATCTTTTTTTAAAGAGTGAAGGCTTCAATGTTTCCTGTTTAGTGGTCAGCGGTATTGCGTGTAGTCATGAATTTTTACCTGCGGCAGAATATTTTTGGCATTGCGGCAGGATAGAATACATGGTCTTGTCAACTGCGGCAGTCTCCTGCCGCAGCCAAAGCGTACTTTCCACTATGGGGGTGCATTGGGGCACATTGCAACTTAATGGGTTATTCATTGATAATTTGGTATGGCAGGGGGGGGGGGGCAAAAACTACTCCAAAACACATACTCTTTAACATTTTTGTATTCCTTTTGGAAGGCCGCCTTAGTCATTTCAGCGGCGTTTAACCATTGGTTTAATTCTTGCTCCATTTGAGCATATTCCAACGTGACCTTTTTTAAATTCTCGACTTCGGGAGACGATTCGCCCGTCGAATTGCTTTCTTCTATGTCAAGGGCGATTTCCAGTGCCGTCGAGTAGCCAAGGTCGAGATATTCTTGTATTTTTGAGAGTTTTCCTACGGCGTTGTCCACAGAATTGTATTGAAACGAACCCGCCATTTTGAAGCGCTTCGTGTACTTCAATTTTTACGCGGGAAAATGGAGAACCTTCAAATTCCAGGGGGGGTTGTTTCAGTATTTTAGAACTTTGGTGCTGCATTTTCGCTTTTTTAATGCAAATATCATTCGATTTTAAAATAATTCCTCAATTATGTATGAGGGAAAGTTATTTTAATTTGAAACACCTTTGAAAATTACTCCATTTTGGGCAATTATTTTAATTTCTTTTTCAAAAGAAAATGCTGACAATGAGTTGTTAACCCCCCGTTTCCTTTGTTCTCGCTTGCTCGAGCAAAAAACAAAATGGCCGCCCACAGGGGAATGGGTCATCATCAAATGACAAATTTAGCATTTCACAGCCAAGCCATGAACTTTCCGCCAACAATTCAAGTCGAAATGGCCGACACCTTACCCATTGACGCTTCAAAAACTAGCATAGCGGTTGCAGTTGAAGGGCAAGAACTCGTACAAGAAATTGTTCAAAAGGCCAGTGCACTGTTTAAATCTTTACAAGACTGCGAAGTACTGAATGTGGAAAAGTCTGGAAGCAAGGAGAAGCAACAGCAGTTGTCTAAAAGTGCTCAGGAAACATTGGAAAGTTTAAAGGAACTGATTAATAAGTTGAGGAATGTGTATGATGAGACAAGGAGAAGGATGCCTGAAGTACATGATGTTTTGAGCTCTGGAAATATTGAGGTATAAATATCAATGATGAGGACTTTTATATGGAGGCTAGCAGGCAGGGATATCCGCTTTTAATATATACATAAAGCCTGCCGCACACAAGAGCAACTTGCTGAGCTAACCGCCACGCGAGGCGGTTAGCTCAGCAAGTTGCTCTCGTGTGCGGATAGTTTTCGTGAGGATTTGACCTCTCGAGGCCATGAGGAAAATATCTATTGTGTTTGATATTTTTTGCCTCGCGAGGAAAAAATCTCAGCGTCTGCGGATATTGTGAGCTAAGTGCTGAGCTGTTTCAATCAATTAGCCAATGTTCAATCAATTAACCATGGTTTCTTCATGTGACATGGAACAAAATGGAGGAAAATGCAAATAATTTTGTTAATTATGTTGTTGTTGAGTAGTTTTCCCAACATGTGCGGTGAAAATACATAGCTGAGCTAATCGCCTTGCGAGGCAGTTAGCTCAGCAAGTTGCTCTTGTGTGCGTCAGGCTTAATGCAGTTTAGGAACGATGGCAGGAGCAGTCGCGTGTGAGTGACCAAGTGCATGGCAATGATGGCATATCCACATTAAAAGTATCCTTGACCAGGTTGGAGTATGTCGTATGCAGGAAGCGTTTAGAAATTCTTAGGCTGGCAAATTTATCTATGGCAGCTATTTTACAATAACGCGATAATCACCTAAGCAATTTTGAAATGGCGACTGAAGCCGTTTTGTCAATTAAATAATGAAGAATGTATATTTTTTCCAAATAATCACCTATGAAATTATACTAAAACAACTATTCACCTCGGGCTTGGTGATTATCGTAAATAAAAAACTTGACTTCGTCTTGGTTTTTATTCACTGATGATGACCTCACCTTCGGCAAATAATTCTTAAATGTTCCTGTAAACAGAAATTACATTAGGAAATTACGTATTTCTAATGAAACAGTATTGATGAAAATTTATTCACATGTTTGGCAAAATATTTATAATACTACAAGTGCATAAGCATGAGCATACCACGTTAAAGATAATAGAAAATAATACCTAACCTGTAACTTTAAGGTCCTGTTGGAATTTTAAACTATTCCTTTAGGAAATCCAATTTCCAGTCCCACAAGCATTAGCTTTACTACTATGTTAAAATAATTTTTTTTATTTTAATTAAATTTCTTATAGCAAATTATATTTCTATACTATAGAAATTTGTATAGGAATCCAAAAATTGAGATTCCTACAGGAATTTTTTATAAGAGAATTTTCACCATCATTGTGCCCAATCATAGATTTGCTGGGAGAGGCATTATTTTTAAACTAGGGGGATATAATATGTTGTTAATTTAGAACTAAGGTGTTATTTTTTAGCATTTGTTACCTTTGGAAGATGACCCCAGTCAAATGGTCATGGATATGCATGATGCTGAAAGAGAAAGCTTAATTAAGGTATTGGTTTCTTAACACTTCAGTTAACTGGCATTGCGCTCTCATGCACCCTAATTGATTTTTTGACTCAGTCTAATGACAGGTGATTTTACTAGCTACAACATAAAAATCTATAAATTTGGGGGTTCATATTGTTCAAATAAAGTAAGCTCATTGTTAGCAAAAAGTAAGTAGAGGATTTCCTGGTTATTTAAATATTTCCATGTAAGGTATACTATATACATTAATACTTCACATACTAAAATCTTTCAAAACTATAATACTGTACCCACCACCTTACTTATATTGTAACATGATCTATGTCCCCCCCCCCCCCTTAATTATTTCAATGGTATTCCTTGAAAGTGTACATTAAAGCCCATTTTCCACTAGGCGAAATTGTTTGTGCAAAGCGAACGAAAAACAAATCTTGGTAACCAGTTCCTACTTTTTGGATCAGTTCCTACTTTTTTACTGTTTGTGCAAACACATTTGCCTAGTGGATAATTTAATCATAATGCGCTAATAAAAATGATAAATTATTTAAATTGTTATTTTTTAGTGCCAATGTACCCTGATGTTCCCTACTTTATTATTTTACTCTGTCTAATGCCAGACAATTTTACTTATCAAGTGGAGAGTGCTGCCACTTAATGGGTTAAATGTGTCAGTCTGTTTTATACTTTCTTTCATTATATATTATACATTGTGTAATTGTCATATCTTTATTATTTCAGGAAGTACAAAGAAAAAATGAAACGATAAAAGTTCTTATCGAAAAATTCAGAGCTTTAATTCAAGATTTAAATTTAATTGTACAACTGGAAACATCTCAGTAGTTCAGCAATATATAGAACAACCTGGCCCTGCTACCCAGCCAAAAATCAGTTAGGTTGCAAAGGAGTCAAACTTGTCATTCAGTAATAATGTCAAGATTGAACAATATTGTTGAAACCAAAAAGTCAGTGTTTATTACAAGCTTGGCTACTGTATGTTGAGATTGATCAGATAACATTGACCAGATAACATTGATCAGATAACATTGATCAGATAACATTGATCAGATAACATTCATTTGATCAAATAACATTGATCAGACAACATTGATCAAATAACATTGATCAAATAACATTGACCAGATAACATTGATCAGATACCATTTGATCAGATAACATTGATCAGATAACATTGATCAGATAACATTAATCAGATAACATTAATCAGATAACATTCATTTGATCAAATAACATTGATCAGACAACATTGATCAAATAACATTGATCAAATAACATTGACCAGATTTGATCAGATAACATTGATCAAATAACATTGATCAGATAACATTGATGAGTTAACACTGATCAGATAACATTGATCAGATAATTTAGTTTTAGTTTTAATAAGCTTTCGTACATTTATACGAGGAGTTAAACAACAGAGCAAGCTCCAATCAAGGTTTAACTCCGATAACATTGATCAGATAACATTGACCAGATAACAGTGACCAGATAACAGTGACTAGGTAGCATTGATCAGATAACATTGTTCAGATAGCATTGTTCAGATAGCATTGATCAGATAACATTGATCAGATAACATTGATCAGATAATTGCTCTCTAATCTCATGTCTTCATATTTT
This sequence comes from Paramuricea clavata, assembly GCA_902702795.2. NCBI lineage: Eukaryota > Metazoa > Cnidaria > Anthozoa > Malacalcyonacea > Plexauridae > Paramuricea > Paramuricea clavata. The sequence goes on along the minus strand of CACRXK020002992.1, from coordinate 28,443 downwards.
ACTTGGTTACTGTAAGAAGAGTTACCACGAGGGTAATGGAGGGCCTAAAATTGCATTTTTGCAACTCCTCCTGACTAAAGATGAATATAATTTTCACTCAAAATCTCTATCTTCAAAGCGTTCAGCTTTTAAATTCCTGATATAGTGGCAATACCAATTTGACAAATACAGAAGCAAGATTTTTAACAAGCAACTTTTGTTTAATAATGCTATTAAAAACAACTAGGAAATCGTATTTCTTCAAAAAATTAATGTTTAGTACAATGTATACAGTAGATTTTTGTAATAAAAATGCTACGATAGACATACTAGTTATTATAGGATTGTCATTAGAGATTAGAGTCAGAGTGCGAATAAATGGCCTACAAATGACAAATCGTCATGCAAAAAATACATTTTTGTTATATTGTGTAGGCCAAAAAATCGCCACAATTTCACGAAAAATTTGTAGGTCAACTGATGTTTATTGCATCATTTCAAACCAAAACAACAGCAGCATATCATACACATGAATATTAGAAAAACGTTTCCTAGGTCAAAATTGAAATTTGTAGGTCAAAACTAGCATGACCTACAATTTTTAAAAAGGTTGTTATATTGTAGGCCAGAAAAAATTCTTACTTTGCACCCTGTAATATGTTTTTGGATACAGATTGAACTGGATTTGGATGGGACCCGACTAGGTTTGGAATGGATTCAAGTGATTTCGAATTGCACTTGATTTAATAATTTATACTTGTAAGGTTCTTCTTGATCTTGAATTTCTTTAGCTTTCCATTCTTAACTTTCCTCGTGTAGAAATGCAAGTCCCCTGGACGAGACTTCCTTCACCGCAAACTTTTTACCTCGCTGTCTCATACGATATGCTTGATGTATCACGTCTTCTCTCTGATCCCCGTATGACAAGACTGCTAGTATTGCTTTAATCTGTTCTTCGCTATGAAAATCAATCATGAAATAAAAGAATGCATCTCTCAAAAACTTCAACTTCAATTGATTATGTTGGTCAGATTCTGCAGCCTTCTCCCTTTTCTCCTTCGCTTTCCAGCCTTGCGCAGAGACCATGGCGTTTTCCAAAACATCTTCGGGATTATTCTTCTGTATTTCTTTAATAATTTCATCTTTTTCGACCAATTCCATTTTTAGCTCCAAAAGTTCTTTCATCGAAGAGCAGCAGGCGACAATGTCATCGGATTCGCTACATGGCGATTCGAATTCCTTGATTCGTTCCGAGAGCTCGTCGACCGTTTTCTCGGAATCCAGTAGTTTCTTCTTCAGTTCTTGGATTTCTCGTCCTCGTCCATCTACAACTGCGCACTTTCTTTGCCATTTTAGTTGTTCTTTGTGTATTTGTTCACGACCTATACGGAATGACATCAGGAGTTACTGAAAATAATGCTCTTTATAAGAAGGCCGGATTTTGGTGAAAGAAGTCTGCCGATTGATCAGTGCTGGAGTATTTGCGGCAGCACCAGCAGCACCGCTGCCAGGAAATTCTTAACAAATGTTTTTTCTTTTTGTAAATCAGCAGCGGGCGGAATCCTAGCGTTTTCTGCAATCTGATTGGCTGCAGCAGCCGGCGGAATTTTACGATATTTGACCACGGTCCGGAATCCTATACGTAATGGCCGAAGCAAAGCAAAAATTTTTGTATATGAATATGTGAATATAATTTTAATATGAATATATAATTTTGAAATAATTTTAATGATGGATAAAATAATTGTACTGTATTTTAATTGAGTTGTTTGTTTTCTAAAGTAAAATAATTAAATATCAAAATTTTTTTATTGTTTTGTTTTCCATATGCGCAATCTAGTAAAACCGTTGCCATTTGCCTCTGAGTCTTCGACAAAAAAATAAATACGTTATTTACCGTTTAGGTCGGTCCGGATAGAAAAATATTTTGTCTCGGTCTCAAAAACGGCCCGGAAATATTTTTTGTCAGTCATTTTATATACTTGAATGCCATAAAATTTATTCATATACTTAAAGTTTGTTCGTTCACTGCAACCAGGTATATCAATCATGTTTCGCTCGCGCTACTCTGGTTTAAATAAATGATTACAAAGCCCAGTCGAATTGTATTCAAGACCCAACGTTTCGAGTCGAAACTTTCGACACTCCAGTCTAGTGTCTTCATCAGGGGTGATCTAAAATTGCAAGAAGCCACCTTCTTAGTAATCATGCTTTGAATAGGGATGACGGGGCCTATTTGCCAGAGGAATATATGCATCTCATTGGCAGGTGACGTCATCCCCTGGGTATTTAAGGCTGCGTCCAGACTGGGTGCCCGGCACTGGTGCCCGGCACTTGTTTTGGCTCTCAGTTTGAACACGACGCTTTCAAATGAAATTGGGCACAGTGCCCAAGAACGGGCACTACCTCTAGAGGTAGTACTCAACAACGGCACTGTGCTCAACATGTTTTGTGAACCATTTTGAACATTGGGCACCAGTGCCGGGCACTCAGTCTGAACGAGCCCTAAACTATTGCAATTTTAGATCACCCCAGATGAAGAAACTAGACTGGAGTGTCGAAACGTTGGGTCTTGATTACAATTCGACTGGGCTTTGTAATCATTTAAACCAGAGTAGCGAGCGAAACATGATTATTCATATACTGTTTAAAAATTCCAAAAGCGTTTTGGAAGTTCAGATTGTCTTGTATCGAGATTTGACGTTTATCTGACAAATGTGCGACATCACATGTTCTCGGAAATCTACATATATGGAGGAAGTTTTATATTTGACTTACGTAGGAAATCTAGATTTTTTTATTTTGCTACCAGGAAGAGAGATATATTTTCTAGGCCTGCGATTGATAGAGATACAACCGTACCTGAAAAATGCAAGGATAATTTCGAACCCAACCTCAAATATCAGTTAAAACATAAATGCCCATGCACCTGGCCAAAAACGTTACAAAAAGATATCATTCCGTTGTCAAACATGTCCGTTACCACTTCTGTGATATGAGTTTGATAACTGCTTCATGTGCAATTTTCTGCAGTCTAAAGTTTCGTGTTGTCTGCACATGTACTTTCTTTGGAGACGGCATTTGCCTCCTGGCAAATCGGGAAATGATCAAGATAGCGACTCTGATTGATTTGTATATTGTATCGATAAAACAGGGTTTGTACAAAACTTGAAAATCCTCGAATGTCCTAGTTGAATTTGAAAACAAAAATTCAAGGCCTTGAATATCCTTGAATTTGTAAAGAAGTAAACATGAGAGTCCTTAAATTCTTCTTGCTTTAGTTTATGGATATTTTTTGAAATTGTTTGACATTCAAAACAGACATTTTGTTGAATTGATTTTGCATGTTAATATCTGATAAAGCTGTTTGAAATTCATTAAAGTTGCGCCCGTTTTGAAAAATTCAACGTCACACTTTACTGACTTCTAACGCCTCTTCAGTATTTAGCCCTTGAATTTGCTGATACATGGCCTTGAATGTTCTTAAAAAGTCCTTGAATTTGACTCTTCCTGACATGTATACGAACGCTGGTAAAAAAAGCACGCTTTCCGAAAGTCTCGCAACATTCCTGCGCGGACAACCATTTGGTATTCCTTTAGTCGAGGGGAATGCAAACGAGCAAGTCAACTTGTTAAGAAAACTTGCCCGTCTGTATGGGGCTTCAGCCAAATCTCAATCAACATACCTTTCTCGACTTCTTTCCGAAGGCTGGCGATATCTTCATCACGTGTTTTGATTAACATGCGTGAATCTCGCAAAGCGCGTTCCAACTCGCCAATCGTGCTTCGCAACAACGAAACCATCGAGATATCCACGGAGTCCTTTTCGCTGTCCGAAAACTCGTCCTCGTGCAGAATTGTAAACTTTTTGTTTAATCTTTCTGCCGTCTTTGTCCCTGACTCCGGCTTTAGCGTTTTCAGACTTGCCGCTTCTGTCTGTTCGTTTTGTACTTCCATTTCTGTCAATTCATTAAAATTTCTTGACATGACATGCAAGTCTTCATGTAAAACATTTTCCGACTTTGTCTCAGAATTTTCTGTTCTGTTTGTCGATCTATTCGATTCGTTGGACAAATCGTGTTCAGCAAATTGAAATTCTGGCACACTTTTGATAGTTTCATTAGATGTCTCCGATTCTAGGGTGAGTTCCTTTTTAGAGTTTGATTCAGAAAACATTTCATGGTCTTCGCAATTTTCATTATTCAACGATGAAACATCTTCGACGCTTTTGGCGGTTTTCATATCTTCGTTAATTGGTATTTGGGCGACACAAGACAAATCGCCTCCAAAATTTGATTCACTATTTTGGTCTTCGTATTTTCCGATTTGTGCTAACGAATTCTCATCGCTCTCCGTTTTATCGGATAGTTTCGTGGATTCTAAAGAGTTGTCTTGTTCCGTAATATCTATTTCACTGATTATTGCCGTTGCTTCCATGGCTATACCAAAGCAATATTTATCGACGTGGATATTTGTCTTTTTGTTGATTTGATTTGATTCGCAAGTCAGGTGGCTTTTGATAAAGTCAGTTAGTCAAACGGCGACGTTACTGCAGAGTACTGTCACTGTTCTCTCTTGATAAAGATTAGATTTGCCACAGCGTTTTATGATAGAAAGTAAACTGTCGATGATTAATGTATTTTGTTTTGATCAACTTTATTTAGCAAGTGCTATTCATTGGAGAACAAAGCGAAAGTCATGATCAGATCGTGTCTTACGGGTGGTTTGTCGTGGTGTCTTAGCTTTGTCAATTTTACAGTCGGCTGTTAATGATTGCGAACGATGTTCTTACATTTATGTCTAAGACTTTTTTGATACATTGCCGTCAGTAGGTGACTGTCAGGGCATCGAAATCTACTGGTACATGGAACTAATATAACAGGCCTACTGAATATATATTTTTTAGTTCGCTGGACACGATATCCGGCGACCGAGTAAATCTAGGTAGGTCCAAATCAGCTTTTAGTTGACATATGTAATTAACCTGCATTGTCAAATAAAGTATGAATGAATGAATGAATCTGCCGGACAAGACCACTTTCACGTCGGACACGGTTTGATAATTTTATCTCCGGTTTCACGGTTTGATAACTTGGGTCAAGCAGAATCTTAACCAATGATCATATTGAAAAATAGAGTAAAAAAATTACAGTTTCAAAAGCTCGTATTGTTTTACTGTAAATTAAAGATGCGGTACAGTCCAATCTGCGCATGTGCACAAAGGAGCCCTCTTTTTATTTACAAACAGTTGATTTAGGTTTTTATTGTGTCTTGATGAAGATATAGATAGTTGTCGAATAAAATTATATTCAATATTCTGGATACCGAAACGGTAAACAAAGCCTTTGTTTACATACGGACTGTACCGCATCTTTACACCCACCCCCACCCGCTTACTCTTATGCGTGTCTGTTCCAGTACGTTCCGATTATTTCCGAAATAAGCACTGCCACAATCTCGTACCCAGAGCAATGCCTGTGCGCGGGCATTGCCTAGCCCGCGCACAGGCATTGCTCTGGGTACGAGATTGACTGGTAGATCAATTTCCCCAAACATATTACTTTCAGCGTGTCGCAAGCGTGTCCCATCTTAACTTAGCGTGCGCGTTTTATTCACGTTCGTGTTCCTACGCCTGCGATATTTGTGCACGACAATACGAATCGAACTTTGTCATTCTTCGTCACATGATTTCGAAATTTCACCAAATATAAATTTCGTCTTTTAAAATAATTTGCATCGAATTTTCCAGTATTTTCTGTTCATTTCGTTTGGATATGACAGACGTAAGCATTTTTTACAACCTATTGTATTCTACAGCTTTGTTTTTACTGTTTATTTACTCTGTAATGCTTTATATCGGGACCAGTGTAGTACAAATGTTTAAATGGCTCAAATGTAATATGCGTTCGTTCCGATGATCTCTAGTATATATTGAGTGTATTTGTAGTATTTAAATAACTATATTTCAATAACGTTTTGATAGTCGTACGACGACGACGATAATTTCGGCAGTTACAGCATGGTGGGATCATTTCCAAAGGATTTTGGGTGAGTGCAATAATCCTAATTTATAATCCTGGCCAAACTGATCACTGATGTCACTTGATATCTTGGTCATTGCACTGTGAAATGGCTAGATTTAGGGCCTGTCCGGCACGGTTTAGATGGCAAACTTTACATGTGCCTAGTCAAACTAATATTTACGGCACAAGTTGGGCAACTAATTTAGACATCGGACTTAATTAGCCGTTCTCACGAAGGCATTGGGGGTACTGTCTGCCCTCGTGAAAGATTCTGGACAGTTGTGAAAAGCAACTTTATGAAAAGTGACTTTTAAAATTTGTAACCGTAAATTTACTAGCAACTATAATACTAAAAAGTTGTGTTTCCTGGTGTTCAGATTTTGTCCTCATTTTGATTTTCTTATCGTGGAACAAGTCCGCGATTGGTGGACAAAATCTATTTGTTGACGGCCCCCTAGAAGTTGCTCATCCTTAAATATTTTTAAACAGTCTATTACAGTCAAACCGGATGTTCTCTTGCAAGCAATATTGTCCCACAATATTGCAATTTTGATAGGCAAATTCCTCTGAGCAAATTGCAACTGACGCGAACAAATTGCAAGTTGAAAATCCACAAAAGATTTGTAAACAAAGCCTCTGATTGGATTATAAGAAGGAGGGAAGCCAACCAAATAGTCTGAGCAACTGGATTGGTGCTTCCCTCTCTCTTATAGTCCAATCAGAGGCTTTGTTTACAAATCTTTTGTGAATTTTTTGTTCGCATCGGTTGCAAATTGCTCAGAGCAATCTGCCTATCAAAATTGCAATATTGTTGGACAATATTGCAATGTTGCTTGCAAGAGAACATCCGGTTTGACTGTAATACATTTTTATTTCGTCAAGCTTTTGAATAGCTGTCCTGGAATGGTTAAAGATGCGGTACAGTCTGTATGTAAACAAAGGCTTTGTTTACATTTCGGTATCCAAAATATTGAATTTTATTCGACAACTATTTATATTTTCATGATTCTAGAGTGTAATAAATTATCAAGAGACAACAATCAAGCTTTGCAAGAACATAAAATGAGATGAAAACCTAAATAAACTGTTTGTAAATAAAAAGAGGGCTCTTTTGTGCACATGCGCAGATTGGACTGTACCGCATCTTTAAGCTAAACTTTACGGTATTTTATATGTAACATATTTATATATACTGTAATTTTTTAAATCTTCGTAATGCACATTTGAAAATTGCTGATTGATAATTGCACAATATAAATCAAGAAATTATTATTATTAATTATATTGTCTACATTTGGCCATTGGCAGCATTAAATTTAAACACTGTTTTAAATATATCTTTTGCATTTTTATTTGTAGTTATGAACCAGGAGACAACGAGGATTACAGCACACAGTCAAGTGATGAGAAACCAAGAATTTTACTTATGGGGCTAAGAAGGTCCAATTTCCACTATTTTTAGACTGCATTAATCAGGCCTTAAAATATCTTTTACTGGGCCGTCTGACAAAATGTCCGATGACGTTGAGTTTGGGTCGGACATATGTCCAATGACCTTCAGTTCAGTTTTGACTTGAAAATAAGTCTGAATGACACAAATGAATATCAGCACAATGTATTAATTCTGAACGGTAAATGTTGTGAAGATATTAAATAATTTGTTTCTTCCATACTTATTTCCAAGCCAAAATTAACTTGCTTTCCAGAACAGCAGTAATAAAAAAGACTTCAACAACTTAAGCCCGTTTTCCAATTCACCATTTTGCTCGCCGCCCTGCGCTCGACTATGTTACCTTCTAGGATACATTTTGATTTACGATGGACAAAGCTACAGTTCGGTCGGACACAAATACACTTAGGTCGGACAAACAATAAACCTGTTTCACTTTGGTCGGACAGAATATCCGGTAGTTTCCTTCCTACGTCGGACAATTTCACGAATGGGTCGGACAATGTCCGTGACCGACCGATATTTTAAGGCCTGCATTAATAATTAACCCTTTAAAATGGCATTGCACCCTTGTGTACCCTACTTTGTCATTTTACTCTGTCTAGTGCCAGATGATTTTACTTGTCAAGAGGAGAGTGCTGACACTCAATGGGTTAAAATGGCTTTCAAAATAATGTTGTTTTGATTGTGTTCAGGAGTGGTAAATCGTCCATACAGAAAGTTGTCTTTCATAAGATGTCACCAAATGAAACATTGTTTTTGGAAAGCACTGCCAAAGTTGTAAAAGATGGTATCCTTATAAATTTAGACAAACTGTAATCATGTAAAAATATTGGGGTTGACTACTTTTCTTAACCCCTCTTTTCGTTTGAATACTTGTAGTTTTTTCATTTATTTTTTTCTTTATTAGCTTTGCAAATACTTTACATTACAATATACATACATTAATAGATGCATAGAATATTACATACTGTACAGTAGACTTTTACAATAGCTTTGGCAGGGTGTCCTTTACGATGTGTGAATAATGATTCCCATCTCTTCTGTTCAGGGACGTCATGTTTTGACCAACATTTCCTAGGATTTTGACCAAGTCGTACAAGTTTTTTCCTGAAAATGTTGTCGAACGAGGAGTCAAAAAAAATATTCCGGACTAACATAAGCATAGTCAAAATTTTTCGACCAACATAAGCAAGGCTTCCAATTTTTTCACCGCAAACATAACAAAAGCTTTAAAATTGTTAAAATTGTGATTGCCATTTCATAACTTCAACCAACTTCGACCATTTTTATCCCGAATTTTACCTTCAATTTTAAGCAAATATTACTTCCATTTTGACCAACTTTGGGCAAATATCAGTTCCATTTTGACCAACTTTGACCAACGTTTGAATTATTGGTGGGGTGTTACACCCCCACACCACACCCCTATAGCGACGTCGCTGCTTCTGTTTACCAATAAAAGTTGTAGTCTTTCCTATTTAGAATCCTAACTCCAATAAAAATGCCTATGGTGGTTGAAAGCACATTTGAACTTGAATTTACATGCATAGCAGCAATCAACATGCATATATAAGACATTGTGCTATTTTGCTGTTGTATTTGTGTGTACAATGTTTTACAAAAATATTTTTTCAATCGAACAAGTTGCCTACAGTAACTCAAAAATGGCTTTTTATGTTAGCCATAAAAATATAGCAAAAATGCCATAAAAAATATTGCCCCCTCCCCCAAGTTTAGAACCTGGCTACGCCACTGCAACATTCACATTTCAATAATAGCACAATATTGGACATGTCAAACTACAGAGTTACATTTTAAACAAATATATAGTTCTGAAGGTTTGAGAGTTTTCAGAATCAATGTGGGATACACTATACTTGTTTTGTGGCTTATTTGTATCATATTGTCAAGCCTTAATTCATGTTAGATATTTCGAACAGTTCTTTTGTACAGTTCCAGGTATGATAAAATAATCTTTATTTATTCTTTCTTTTTATGATTTTTATTTGGTTTCAAAACATCAGAATTTCTTTGTAGATTTGGGATTTTCCAGGACAGATTGACTTCTTTGATCCAGCTTTTGATTCTGAATTGATATTTGGAAATTGTGGAGCCTTAGTATTTGTTATAGATGCACAAGTATGTCATTTATAATTATGTTTGTATTAATAAGTTTTAAAGTGCCTATGACACAAAATTTCACCCCAAATTTATGATTGCATTGTAAAGATCACTTAAAATGACTTAATAATTTCTTTTATAGAATTTTGGTAACTTGCTTTCTTTGCAAGATATTCAACTTTGTTTCATATGCAAATATCACCGGTGTGACATCACATCGCATAATGACATTTTGAAAATGCAATATTTTACCTTGATAAAATATTTTTACAAACAAATACAGAGGGTTAATTAGCAGTTATGACGTTAATACATATACAAGCGCAATTTTTAAGTTTTTTAGATACGTATTCGTCAAGAAAACTATACTTTTCTGAAAACTCATGTGATGTGATGTCACACCGATGATATTTGCATATGAAACAAAGTTGAATATCGTGAAAAAATTCTATAAAAGAAATTATTAAGTCATTTTAAGCGATCTTTACAGTGTAACCATAAACCTTTGGGGTGAAATTTCGTGTCATGGGCACTTTAAGAATGTAACAGAACAGTATGTAAGAGAGTTTTCCTTTTCAATGCAGGATGAATATATGGAAGCATTACAGAAACTACATTCAACAGTCACAAGAGCTTACAAGGTACTTATATTTAGGAATTTAGTGGGACTATTTTTATTAATTTAGCATACCTATACTAGTATACAAATAATGAATGTTTATGAGTGCAATGGTAAGAATATTTTCATGAGGTGAAAGATGGAATGTTCCATTCAACGAGGCGACAGCCGAGTTGAATGGAACATTCCATCTTTCACCGAATGAAAATATTCTTACCATTGCACGAAGAAACATTCGTTATTTGTTTTATATAATACCAAAAGTCCAGAACAGACTAATAGATTCGTATGAGAAGCATTTTGAGGGATGCGATTTATCGAAAACACAAAGAGTGCAATTGTACTATACGTTTTATTCCATTGCACTCGCGGAGAGTGCAATGGAACGCGTTCCATTGCACTCTTGGGAAATGGAATTTTATATTCAATGTCACGTGACCATAAACAGCCAATTAAACGATTAGAATTTAATAAGGTATTATATAATATTACTTATACAACTAACAACTTTTCATGCAACATTTATTGTTTATAGGTGAATCCAAAGATCAAATTTGAAGTTTTTATTCATAAAGTAGATGGCATATCAGATGACCACAAAATAGGCAAGTAAAATAACGAACATCATTTTGCATCCTTTTTGGAAACACACATGGAAAATTCACGATCTAGATCCTTGTTTTTGGAGAATTATTGCTTGTTTTAACTAGCTCTGTCTGGGATTTGCTTTATACGAGGGTGGGAAGTCAAATCAGGTTTTTAAATTAAACACAAATTTTGATTTTAACAGAAATTCAAAGAGATATACATCAACGTGCGAATGATGAGCTGGCAGATGCTGGATTAGAAAGTCTATATTTAAGGTAATATATAATTGAACAACGTAGTGTTGATGCTTCAAAAATTTATTTCATTATTTTGCAATTGATTTCTTGCAGTTTTTATCTAACCAGCATTTATGACCACTCAATATTCGAGGTATGATTGGCTTTTTTGTACTGCTTCTTTCCATGGGGTGGATCTAACCTTATCTGCAAGGAGGGGTGCAGGTTTTCCATGGGGTGGTGCATGAGAGAGCCTTACTGAGTCCTTACTCCCCTCTGCAGTCTGCAAAGCTACTATCCCAACATTACCATTATTTGAGATGCCTGAATCTACATCACTACATGTTCGCCATTCTGTTACGTTTTACATTATCTTATGTTTATAAAGTTTATATCGACTTTTTATCACGTATGCGTGACTAGACAGTTGCTACAGTATAGTACAGGACGGTAAATTTGGCTGTATAACAACTTCGACATGTTTTTTAACCATGATATTTAACTAAATTAATTAGTATTTTCTCGAGTATTTTCTCGTGAGCTCGCAAATCAATTTTAAAAATCGTCCCAAGAAATCAACACGCGCAACAGTAGAAGTTCCACTAATCGCGATTCGAAGAGCAGAAAATGTATGGTCGGGCAGATTTTTTTAGGGTGGTGCTGGACTTCTCTAGGGGACCTGCTAGATACTGTTCACACTAGCTGGGGTGGGCTTCCCCCCCCCCAGAACCCCACGGTAGATCTGCCGCTGGCTTGTTTCTTCACTTCCCTGTTTCCTATATGAAACTAGTTAATACTTTGTGATCAATTTACTGAGACATATTTGATTTTGTTTTGCATTTTTTTTAGGCTTTTAGCAAAGTTGTGCAAAAATTAATCCCACAGTTACCCACGCTAGAAAATCTATTGGATATACTAATTTCTGTAAGGACTGTTTTCTGATATTTCATGAGCTGTTTTAACATGCTTTCAATAAACAGCAACTACAACGAGTTTCTTTTTTCTTAATTAAAGAGGTCTGGAATTGAAAAGGCATTTCTTTTTGACGTTGTCAGTAAAATCTACATTGCAACGGACAGGTAAATAATATGATAGATTATTTTTTTAATAATTCTGTTTTATATTTGGAAATTTATATTTCGATAAATTTTTGTTGCTTTGAATTATTTTGGTGAATTTTGTTTTCTTTTTATCCAAAATTTAGCGCTCCTGTTGATATGCAGTCGTATGAATTGTGTTGTGACATGATTGATGTTGTCATAGACATTTCCTGTATTTATGGGTAGGAAGTTGTAATTTTGTTTTGTTTGGATAATGGTCGCTAGTTATGTGCTTCTTGCCTCTAAGTGTGATTCGATTACTGGAATACAAAATTGACTGATTTGCCTTCATGGGCGTACCGGAAGGAAAAAATTAGGGGGCGGAAAGAAATTTGCCCGACTTTTCCGGATTGTGCCCGACCAGTACCGAAAAATTTTTTTGCGGAATTTATTTTGGCGCCCTCCCC
>CACRXK020002992.1:0-13751 GCA_902702795.2 Paramuricea clavata | reverse complement strand
AACTTTGGAATATTACTAATTTTGTGATGCTCTTTCAAGCTGTGATGAAATTTTTGTCTAGATCAAAATTTTAGTTATAAGGTTAAAGGTCCATTGCACCATTATTATTACAATTCTTATTTTTTTCCATAACGTTGATAATATCACATTTCTTATATGTCGTTGTGATGAAACTTTGTTTTACAAGGAACTGAAACTTGACCTCAGTATCCGTTCAGTTTTCGTTCCACTTTTCGTTCAAACTCCATAGTACTGTCCTGATGGTCTACTTTTTGTTCTTTTTTCCATTTTAGGTATTTGATGTACGAAACAATGCTCTCGAAGGCGCTGGTGCCGACTCTTCTGGTGCGCGAGTAAACGGCGCGGCCAATCCACACAAAGCTCGAGACGATTCAGTGGTTGTGTGAGCCTCGGTTTGATGCGACAGCACTTTGAACAACTCGGGTTTACACGTTGGCTATGTTTCTTGAAAGTGCTGCATGGAATATAGCCTTTGCAATTGATTTCTATAGCACATACGGTTAAGACTCTAACGAATAATATAATTCTATTGTATATTGATAAACACAAATCAGTGATGAAACGAACAACCCCCAATTGCTCTGCTTCGCACCCAGGCGCTATGCGCTAGGATTACATGTAATAATATTGTAGATTGGTAATACTAGTGAGCTCTCTACATTATTTTGCGTACTAAACACAGACAGATATCTATTTTAGGCTGCATGACATCTTCGCAACACTTATCTGGTACCCATTTTTTCTAGAGCAATTAAGAAATGTTTTTCAATTCTGAAGGGATTCAGTTGCAAGTCAGGAATACAATGAAATTTATGATAGTGTAGAAATGAAATTAATAATTAAAAGTCTCTCGGGCCAGTTTTAGAATTTAGACGTCCTCGCCCTGTTTAGAACAGCAAACCAAATACTTCTACGTCTTGTATACAACGACAACGTGTGTGTTTCGAGCCGCGAAAAGTGATACTCGGAAAATTGAGTAGAAGTCTTCTCAATTATAAATCCCCTTTGTTAACTTAAAACTGTATTAAGGCCGTAAAATAATCATTTGAATTTGTTTGGTTTGGGTGTCGTCGCGTGCCGTCCTAAATGTAATGGCCCGAATGCAATTTGAAATAATGGGAAGATCAATTTTCAATATATTTTAGTTTATTGTTCTTCTGAATTAGTGTATCATTTTGCATAATGATTAATGATATGTAAAATTGTGACAAATGTGTATTAATCATAATTTAACTTTATTTTGTAAATTGATCATTGCATTATTTTAAAACTTCTGTAAAACTGGCAAATAAATTAAAATGTTATGAATTTTTGTAGACTATTATAGACTTTTTATAAATAAAAACTTTATTTAATACTGACATTTCTTGAAGTACCAGTGTCATTTTGGTGGTGGCACGTGACCCTTGGAAAAATTCTGAGCAGTACAAACATGTGCACTATATTTAATTTCTTGTAATGGAAATTTATATCTTCTAATGTTTTAAATGTTTTCTGGATTCGTTTGTGATTAAGTAGAGTTGTTATGTGTTATGTGTTAAATGGTTATTTAAAATCACCAAAACGTATTAAAATCGCCCCTGAAATGCCCGTTGACCCAACCAGCTAGGGTACCACTCCAGTTTCTTATACAGCGGACAGTATTAATCTAATAAGCACCTGCCCGCGATTTTCAAGGAGCCCAAGCAGGTAAAAAGTACAACGAACAGCGGAAATGGTTTCTTGGAAAATTCATGTAATATTCCCAGAAGTACACGTTCTTTTCATTCATGTTCTTTGCACGCTGTAGAGCAGTCGCGAAGTGTGTGTTGGCTAACCAAAGTTTTTATCGATTTTCAACAGTTTATTTCAACAGCAGACACTTCGTTAGAAAAATGTACACTTATACCGAACGTGGCGGACAGGATACGCAAGAATATCATGGATTTTTTTGTAAGTTTCACTTTTATTGTGCAAGGGAAAATGATACTTTTAATTGTACATATATAAATTGATTGTCAAGTGCACTTCGTACTTTTAATTTCATGTATATATCTTTATTAGAGTAGAATTATATTGTACCTATTTAAAAATCGTGAGATATTAGAAAAAATAAAACACTATTATAAAATTTTGAATTTCTTTTGAAATATCAGATGATATTTTCTCAATTTCTGAATTCTGAGAAATGGAAAGTTATTAAATATTAACCAAGGGCGCGTTTGGAAGAATCATTTCAGCAGTGGTTCCTAGCTCAAATTTCACTTGTTACAATTTATAATGATAATTTTATATCAGGTAAAAGGGGCAAATTTATGATAATTAAAAAATAATGCCAAAGTTTTGGTTGTGCGCTGAAATGTTATGTGCATGTTGAGTATCGCTTTAACATACCGACAGTTGATGTGGGCAGATAACCTTGTATTAAAGAAAATCACCGTTAATGGTAAATTAATTAAAAATCATGGTTTCTACCAATTCATCATTTGGGAAATTGATAATACCATTGCATTTTATGATAGATTTGTATTAGTTCTAGATACATGCAGGACATGTATGTAAATATTCTTTATCCCATTGAGTGTCTCCTTTGAAGAGTTTTTCAAGAGTATACAGCTATTTCAATTAAGGTTGTCCACGAGCAAAGCGGAGAAGTCGAATACGAGCATGAAAGGCCGTTGGGAATCGTTAACAAATTAACGAATTTTCAAAGTGATTCCCAGCAGCCTTTCGCACTCGTATTCGACTTTCCACTTTGCTCGTGGACAACCTTAATTGAAATAGCTGTATGTGGTATGATGCAATAGCTATAGTCTTGTATTTCACTCATATTCAACACAGGAAAACATCATTTCTATTTTTGTAGCTGGTTCAAATGGTTACATTTCTCCAATGCATGATATTCCACTCTATGCAGACAGTCCGGTAAGGACAGCTAGACTAATAATACAATTCTTGATCAGGTTGACAAAAGTCCTTAAACATGATAGCTATAAAAATTTACATATAACCTGTTGAGTGCAGCACTCTCGATCCCCTTGATGAATAAAATCATCTGGCATTAGACAGAGTAAAATAATAAAGTAGGGTGCATCAGGGCACATTTCCACATAAAGGGTTAATGAGTCACTAGATTAAATGTATGTGTTTATAGAACAAAGTATTTAACATGGTGGTTGAAATTCCAAGATGGACGAATGCAAAGATGGAGGTACTAAATTAATAAATTACTGTCCTCGTAATTTTTTGACCGCATTTGCCAGCAATTTGTCATTTATTTTGCACTGTTAACCTCAACTTCATGTATACAACAATTCTTTATTCTTTAGATCAATTTAGCTTCCTCACTAAACCCTATGAAACAAGACATCAAGAAAGGGAAATTAAGATATGTTAACAATGTTTTTCCTTATCATGGCTATATATGGAACTATGGAGCTTTACCACAGGTAAGTCAAACTATCTTGCCAAACTAAACTAGCAGACTAGCTCAATATATTAAAGATATGTCTATAACATTGTATAGACAGGGTTTTTTCAGAGCTTTTTTACGGTCTTAATTTAATGGCCCCAAAAACTGTCATCATTACTTGAGTTTTGAAACTCTCTCATCAAAGGTTTTAGTTATGTGAGTTCAAATTGTGATGTGGGAATGGTTTTTCCTATTTGAAATCCAACAAAGTAAGAAAAAACAAACATGTCACCTGCAATTCATTTCACTACACAAATTTGAAGCAATCCAAGCAATTTTGAAATGTTCTATAGCCATGAAACATCCGGATCCTTTGCCCATGGTGGGGGAGGAGAAGACAGCTGCTCCAGACCCCAAACTGATTAAGTAAACTCAATCGTCTCTGCAAGAGCGGACCAGCAAAAAAACGGAAAAACCTCCTGTCAAAACACCTGATTGCATATATAAAATACTGCAGTACATCTACCATGCATGCCTCTAGTTGGACGACCGCCTGGCTAAATGCCTGCCTAGTCCTGTTGGTAACCCTTAAGTTTGATATGTGATGAGAGACATGCAGGTTATGAATCTCTGTAGACTTGGGAAGATCCACAGGTGGTTGATGCTGACACACGATGCAAAGGTGATGGAGATCCCATTGATGTCTGTGAAATTGGAACTATGGTATATTTCTTTTTTTATTTCAGACAATTTATTTTGGTCGGCACCAAAGACAGCATACTTGCTAAATATTGTTAACCCATTGAGTGGCAGCGCTCTCCATTTGATGAGTAAAATCATCTGGTGTTAGACAGAGTAAAATAACAAATTAAGTAGGATGCATCAGGGCGCATTGCCACTCAAAGGGTTAATTATAGGATATAAATTTTATCAGGTTGCAAAGAGAGGCGAAGTAAAGCAAGTGAAAATTCTTGGTGTGATGGCATTGATAGACGAGGGTGAGACGGATTGGAAAGTGCTTGCAATTGATGTAAAAGATCCATTGGCCTCAAAAATGAACGGTAAATTGTCGACATTTGTATATCTGGAACACTTAAGAATTATGATAAAGCGTCAAAATTTCGAACTTAACAGTATAAACCTGTTTCTATTCTTTCTAATAATTTGATTTAGACTCGAGTCAACACCAGTCCAGTAGCTAATCTACCAGGGGGGTGTGCACCCCACCTCTAAAAAATTCTGCTTGAGCATACATTTTCTGCTTTTGAATAGCGCGTGTAAATTTCTTGAAACGATTTCGTTCATTTATTAGCTCACCGGAAAACACTCTGAATGCTTTAGTTAAATATCATGGTTAAATATGTAAACATGCAGAGATTGTTATACAGCCATATTTTCAAATGTACTGTACTTTGGTACTTTACTGTGCTACAGCGACTGTCCAGTCACGCATACGTAATAAAAAGCCGATATAAACGTCATAAAGAAACGATAATGTAAAACGTAACAGAACGGCGAACATGTAGAATAAAAATGTAGGTTCGGCCATCTCAAATGATGGCAATGTTGGGATAGTAGCGTTACAGACTGCAGAAGAGAGTGGGCAGTAAGGCTCCCTCATGCACCACCCCATGGAAAACAAGCACCCCTCCGTGCAGATGAGGCTAGATCCGCCCCTGGACTCGAATTGTTGATTTCTGCTGTGAATGACTCGAGTCAACTCAGCTACAACTTGTTCAGATTATGATTAAATTCATAAAAAACATTTTGGTCAGGAAGAACTCGACTCGAGTATAGCCATCATTGACTCGACTTGATGAAACCTTGAAATGATTCGATTCGGCCCAGGGTTAATGCTTTCTTTCTGTGATTTTATTCTCGTTAACTAGATATCGGTGATGTTGACAAACATATGCCTGGACTATTAAAGGTGGGGACACAAGAACGTCTTCTATGTTGAAAATATATATATGAATCACAAACGTATTTTGACTGCTATGAATTTTTCATTTATTGATATGTATTTTAAATATAGGCCACCCATGAATGGTTTAAAATCTATAAAGTTCCAACTGGCAAACCTGAAAATGAGTTCGCGTTTGGTGGTCAGGCCAAAGACCAGGTTTTATATAATTTTGTTGTTGTTGTTGTTGTTGTTGTTGTTGTTGTTGTTGTTGTTGTTGTTGTTGTTGTTGTTGCTGCTGCTGCTGCTGTTGCTGTTGCTGTTGTTGTTGTTGTTGTTGTTGTTGTTGTTGTTGTTGTTGTTGTTGTTGTTGTTGTTGTTGTTGTTGTTGTTGTTGTTGTTGTTGTTGTTGTTGTTGTTGTTGTTGTTGTTGTTGTTGTTGTTGTTGTTGTTGCTGTTGCTGTTGTTGTTGTTGTTGTTGTTGTTGTTGTTGTTGTTGTTGTTGTTGTTGTTGTTGTTGTTGTTGTTGTTGTTGTTGTTGTTGTTGTTGTTTGTTTTTGATGTTGTTGCTGTTGTTGTTGCTATTTTTGCTGTCGTTGTTGTTGTCGACGTTGTCGTTGTTGTTGTTGTTGTCGACGTTGTCGTTGTTTTTGTTGTTGTTGTTGTTGTTGTTGTTGTCGTTGTCGTTGTCGTTGCTCTTGTTGTTCCATTCTTGTTCCATTGTTGAATTAGAACAGCAGTTGTAATTCAAGTGTGATTCAATTTTGCTTTTTCACAGGCGTTCGCATTCAAAGTTATCGCAGATTGTAATCAACACTGGTCAAAAATGATGGGGAATGCTCAGGCGCCGCAGAACCTCAGCTGGTAGGTAATCATTGCTTGGTTCGGCAAAACGTGTAGTAAGAGGCTTTGGTAACGCAGTCATCGTCAGAGCAAGCGCCTTTTCACCTCTGAGATCATAGGTTCGATTCTCTCGTTGCCCACTCATGTAAAAATAATCAGTCAACGCTCTGCCGAAACTCGTGGATTTTCTCTGGGTGCTCCGGTTTCCACCCATGCACAGGCCTTAAAATATCGGTCGGTCACGGACATTGTCCGACCCGTTCGTGAAATTGTCCGACGTAGAGAGGAAGCCACTGGACATTCTGTCCGACCTAAGTGAAACTGAGGTTTATTGTTTGTCCGACCCGACTGTATTGGTGTCCGTCCGAACTGTAGCTTTGTCCAACGTAAATCAAAACGTACCCTAGTCCAGAACTGGAGGCTCGTATGTTAAATGGAAAATCAGAGTACAATTGAGTATTGCATAAAAAGTGAACTGGAAATGTTGTTTAAACGTAGCTAATCAACGCGGGGCGGCGAGCGAAATGATGAACTGGAAAACGGGCTTAAGTTGTCGACGTCTTACTGACACCTGTTCTGGCAAGCAAGTTAATTTTGGCTTGGAAATAAATATGAATGACACAAATAATTTAATATCTTCACAACATTTACCGTTCACAATTAATACATTGTGCTGATATTCATTTGTGTCATTCAGACTTATTTCCGAGTCAAAACTGAACTGAAGGTCATCGGACATATGTCCAACCCAAACTCAACGTCACCGGACATTTTGTGAGACGGCCCAGTGAAAGATATTTTAAGGCCTGCATGCACAGGAAAAATTGACAGGGTGGGTTAGGATCGATAAACACAGTTTAAGAAAGTAATATCACAATTATTATGTTTTTGATGTTACTCTGAGTGTATATCCACACCGGGCAGGCTGAAAAGTTAGCCTGACCACGGTGGGAATCGAACCCACGACCTTTGGGGTGCTAGTCCAACTGAGCTACGAGGCTAAGTGTGTTCGAGTGTGTGATATAACTAAGTCTAGTACCTTCGATACCATTGTGTTCTATGATCATGATATTTTTTGTGTGTGTTTTGATTTTATATGTTCTCAGGTGAATATAATGTTTTTTCATCTTACTCTGAGTGTATATCCACATCGGGCAGGCTGAAAAGTTAGCCTGACTACTCCCACCGGGGTCAGGCTAACTTTTCAGCCTGCCCGGTGTAGATATATACACTAAGAGTAACATGAAAAACATTATATTCACCTGAGAACATATAATATCAAAACACACACAAAAAATATCACACTTATTGTTGTACAAGATAAAATAGACAGTTTAGGCTAAGTACATAATTAGGTAATTGTAAGCGTAATTCTCGATGTAAAGCGCATTATAGAAATCCTAATTAAAGTTTTATAATCGTTTCCCGTTTGTATTTCTAGTTCGAACACGACTCTAAACAACGCCAGTACTATCACAACGGCAGATGCTCAAAAGATTGTCGAACAGGTTTGCTTGAATTTTTTATATTTTTTATTGACATTGGGCAGGTACAAGCGTATTAATAAAGGTAATCTAGGAAAGGTTTAGCAGCAATTTTAAAAAATGTGTCAGTAAAACAGTAAATACATTTTGTTAGGTTCCAGCTACAGGTACTCCTGGGACTGTGAGCGCTAGTGGTAAGTTTTAACGGTTCCTGGTTTTTGAACGAAATTAGTGCTACTTCTGCAATAGTCTTTTATTCTAATATTTATTTATTTCATTTAGTGGACGAATGGCATTATGTGAAACAAACTTGAACGATCCAAATATGAACGGAATGAATATTTAATAACGGAAATAATTCAATTATTTTTGCATGATTATAAATAATAAAATGTGCAATATGTAATATTGTTTGATGAAATGGCTGATTTTGTTTTAAGGCGAAGGGTGCAGGTTGATGTAGGTTGGTGTGGTAAAGCTAACCTTTATGAACTAAATAAGAATGTAATTTGCTTCAGTCCGTATAGGGATTTTTTCAGTTTGTAAACAAGGTGCTCGCCGTCAATAGTACAATAGGGTGCGCCTAGCCTGCGTAGCAGGCGTTAACGACGCCCTTTCTTCTCCCGCCCGCACTAAACGCCTGCTACGCAGGCTAGGGTGCGCCAAGATATGCTGTTTTTACATCCATCTGATGTATTGTCAGATTGTACTGCACCGCTAGTTGCATTAAGATTCTAATAGATGTCATGTGAGAAGGTTTCATGGTAATCTATGTCCAAAATTTGCGAATAGCCCTTGGCTCCATAACGTGCTTTGTTGGTGTGGTAAAGATTTTGGCTATTTTTGTGTTATTTTAGACAATAAAGTCAAAAACCTAAAGCTTTGAAGTTTCTGTCTTCGCGCATGTCGCATTACGCATGTTGGCCTTTCCTAGCCAGTCAATGACATTTTCTGGCCAATAAACACGCTGTACTGGCTGGCTGCTCTGCCTTCTGGCCAGTAAACTGCATATTTTTGCATAAAAAACGAGGACACACGTTGCACCGCTGAGTGGCCCTTCTGTTACTTTATTCTGTGTCCTAATCCTAACCTGGGATCTTTATCCTAACCAACCTTCAAATTCAACCTGCAATTTAGACTCCCGAGACCGGTGTTCGAAAGCCGATTAGCTTAACCCTATAGCCTAGGTTAACTTAATTCGAAGCAAACTTGGAAGTATTTCTTTAGAAATCTTGTCTGGATCAGTAGCAGCTTCCTCCATGAGGCGCCGTGTTACAACACATCAAAATCAGAAAACATTGTTTCGCAAAATACATACACTACAGCCTATGCTGAAACGAAAACATATTGTACTGAAATGCTCAAAATAAACACTGGAAATCACCTTTTTTTGGATTATGGGGGGTTAAAAATACGTTTTTCCCAGCTTTTTCGACCTCAATTTTTCACAATATTTAACACGTTCCGCAATTCCAGCTTTCCAGGGTCCCTCTGGGGAAATTGGGCCCCTTGACTTTTCTTTAGGGGGTGTTACATCCCTCCAGTAGTTAGACCTAGTTACGGCCCTGGTGCAAACATAGATATCTAGAGGGCTCGAGGCCCACTAAGGCGTGAGATTCCTTAAAAAGAGGCGAAAGACTATCTAAAAAAGAGCGACAACGACAGCTTCTGACTGGGAAAAAGCGACAAATTGTGATTTGTGCGGTTATAGGTCAACTGACAGCAACATTTATTACAATAAAACAAGCGCCAAAGCAGCTACAAAATTAGTGACAAGCGACCTGGGTCATACAATAAATCTTTTCTCCGGGTGACTCCTGTAGACTTGATTAAAACACACTAATCATGAATTTTGGGGAAAAAGTACTCCATATTTACTTGTTCATCCTTGATGCAATTGACGGTAGAGTAAAACGTCGTGGGGCCACCTTAATTTTTTTTTCTATTCTCGGTACCAGTCTCCAGCTTGGACTACCCATGATTCAACGCGGGCACACAACACGTTCTCTCGAGAAAAAGTATCTTTTACAAATTTTGTAAAGTTTGTGTAAAAAGCACAGTATTTTTCAACAATTCTGGTCGAGACAGGACGTTTTGAAGGCTAGCAGCCTACGGAGGGCTTAAAATGCCTCAGAAAGCGTACGGTTCGGGCGCGAACGCGGTGCCTATGGGTAAACTCCATCCAGTTTTGGCCGCCAAAAGACAAGACAGCCATGGCCATGATGGTGGACAAAGACCCCCCTTACCTCCGATGAATTATGGCCCACCGGTATCGTATCAACCTCTCCCACCTCCCTCAATGCCCATGACTCCACAGCCGAGGCCTCCTCTTCCCCCACAGCCCTATCCCGAGGCGAATAATGGTTCCTCAAAGCGAAGTATGGAAAGTGCAGGTTAGTTTTGACTGTTTGATGTTGAAGTGGATCAAGTGATTACTGGGTATGTGTTTTCTGGGTAATGGTTAGGTCTCATGAGAAAATTTGGAAATTCTGGTACAGAGATTTCAAAAATTTAATAGAAAATATTAACCCTTTAATTAAGTGTGCCAAGTACCCTATTTTATTACTCCACTCTGCCTATTACCGGACGATTTTACACATTGCTGCTGCTCTGTGCTTGCATCCTGTTAACTCTTTACAGTCAAAATACAAAAAGTGTCCCGCTTCTGTAGTCTGTTGTGCTTTGCTGTAATTTGTTCTGTTTTTCTGTAGCGGTTACCGATTTGCCGGGCAAACACCACGATAAAATTTAAATTTTGCACCTTTTATGCAATGAATGTAACGAAAAATCTTTTCCCGCAAATTATCATGTAAAGGAAAGAAAACTAAATGTCATCGCGGTATTTGCCGATAAATCGGTAACCGTTACAGAAAAACAGAAC
Organism: Paramuricea clavata; assembly: GCA_902702795.2. NCBI lineage: Eukaryota > Metazoa > Cnidaria > Anthozoa > Malacalcyonacea > Plexauridae > Paramuricea > Paramuricea clavata. The sequence goes on along the minus strand of CACRXK020002992.1, from coordinate 3,228 downwards.
AAATTACTGTAATTCACAACAGACAACAGAAGCGGAAGTGGGACACTTTTTGTATTCTGTAAGTGGCAAAGCGACCTGATGCTCCCTACTTCATAATTTTACTCTAACACCAGACAATTTTACTCTAAAATTTCCAAATTTTGTCCTGCATCACAAACATGTTCCATGATGGGACAAGGGTTAGTAAAGAATCTGTGACGAGGATATAACTGGTAGTGATTGACTGATTGGGCCGCAATTGGAAATTACTGACAACAGTCTACCCAGGGGTTTCAGAATGATTTGAAGTAGGCGGTTGTACCAAAAAAGTAGCCGGCTGTGACGCAAATTAACAATCAGATAATATAGAATAAGTGAGAAGATAAAGTACAACTGTTCACTTGTTAGATTTAGATGTCATTTGCATATATACTTGTAAGTGACAATGTACTTTAATGTGCTACTTGTAGTTTAGTCACGAAGGTGTTTGCTGTCCGGAAAATGAAGACGCAATTTACAAACAAAAATATGCATATTCTACGCACAAACATATTACAGTAGCTGAGTAGCATGCAGTGCCGTAGGAAGCTCTTTTTGGTTTGGGGCTGAGAACGAGGGCCGAAGGCCCGAGGAAATTTTTTAATTTAGAGTCTCTGAAATGCCATTTCCTGGACTTTGGGGAAGTTTAGAACAGAATTCTGATGGTCAGTATGTCGAAATTTACAATTTGTTTACAATTTAGTAGTACTAAATGGGCGAAGGCGTATTTAATTAACAATATATTGCATGGAGAAGTTGCAGGAAAGTATGGGTAATATGATTCTTTGCAGTTTGTCATGGATAATCAATTGTCAGTATTTTAAAGGTATATTATTTAAAAGATAAAGGTATGCATGCATATTTACCGATTTACGATTTGTTAAATGTTAATATCCATGTAAATGCCATGATTTCGTAAATCAGTTTATACTGACAATACAATTATATTATATTTTCTCTGTTTAACAACTAAAATTTTGTTATACTATTATTGCCGTAATTTTCCGAATGGCCAACCCGATTTTCCGAATATGTTAATTCTAAATTCCCCCTCGCTACGCCCAGAGTTTTTCACTTCATGACTTTATCATAATTAATTCGTTGTCAAACAATTAGTCACTTGCCAAAAACATTTACTAAAGTCAGTGGCTCTGAAGGTTCTCTGGCTCACTGTCAAATTCGGATTCCCCAATGGCAATGCTTAAGTCACTGTCAGAGTCAATCAGAGTAATCTTCCAGGAAGATTCACTTCGACACCAACTTAGAAAGCAAGCTATGTTTGGTACTATATATTATTGATCTTATTGATCTTCCAAAATAAGTGATGTTTTGCTTGAATTCCAATTGGAACATAACAAACATTGTGTTGGTTTGCTTGTACCTTTGTATATGATTTTTTTCCTGTGACCAGACGAAAAGTAGCCGGCGGTAAAAGTTCAAGTAGCCGGCGGAACTCAGCCGGCCGCCGGCTTGTTCTGAAACCCCTGTCTACCCAATACTGATTTTATAATGACGTCATAACGTCAGTTGACCAAGTGAATGTAACGTCACTCATTTGGATTTTTTAATGATAATTTCCAACGTAATATGTTACTGCAACTAGGGATGAGCCGATAAGGAAAATTGCCGATTACTGAGGTCGATTATTTATAAGCCGATTATTGTAACTAATGGCCAATTAATCGGTACCCACCGATTATTTTAAAAAGCGAGCGAAAAGTCACAAGATGACCAACAATGAAGTTGGAAATGCAGTTTTATTGTTTACAATACACATTATGTACAATTGAAAACAGCTTCAATCTTGCATGTCAATAGTCAAAGTTTAGTTTTGGCAGATTATGGTGTAAAAACAAGACACTAGCTGTCAGCTATGCCATTGCTGAGCTAGTCTGCTGCGTTTTTTTTAGTGGAAATGTTCCCAGCTTCACTTTGCTTGAGACAAAAGACGCAGGTTTTGCAACAAAATGTGAAAATCTATTCGCTTGAATTGAGTATTTTGGCATGTGTTTGGCAGCTGCAGAAAAAGTCTTATGGCTGATTATTTGCCGATTATCAGGCAATAATCGGCCAATTACCGATTATTTAAAAAACAGCCGATTGATCGGCTTTGCCGATTATTTACCGATTAATCGGCTCATCCCTAACTGCAACCAAAGTTCATTACAATGTTAAAACCGTTCATAAACAACATGTTTAGCCAATTTCTCAACAATCGCGTATCCAGCATTTTTAATCTCAACAATCAGTTTTACACAATCGGAAATGCACATAATTCTATGGATTCCAATTGTCTGCCGATAATTTGAAAATCTGTCTGATATCGATCATTGGTCAATGCCTTAAATTTACTTACCCCAAAATTAGAAATTATAAAAATTTAAATAAAATAGACTATAACAATTGTAAGAATATAGTAATAGTTTGATTATGCTAACATTGCACAGCTGTATTTATTAATAGATTTGGAAATGTTTATTTCCAGGGTGCGAAATAACAGCCGTTCAATAAAGGTCACTTAATTTAAATACTTTAAATAGTATTTATATTATGAAATTTTGGAGACTTTGCCACATGACCGCTTAACAAAGGGTGACCGCATAATATATGTTCAACTGTAGCATGCATTCTATTTTGACATGTTGTAACAGAGCAGCATCTGAAACACATATGTGCTTCAAAACAAGTCTGCTTGTGCCTTATGTCATTTGCCTTTTCAAGAACAAGAAACAATTTTGAAGAAATACATGTTGAGTTTTTTATGGATTGCTCGCTTTTTGTGTAGACAATAAATGTCATTAAATTAATTAATATACATTGTAGTGACTATGTGTCTTCTGATTGGCCAGTAGCTCTAGTAGCTTACAGCTGAAGATGAAGCAGACTGAAGATCAGGCTTTTAGCCAGAGGGGCATCCTGGGACTCCCCTAGAACAAAAAATGGATGTCTTTGGATGCCCAAATTCTGGGGAAAAAGGGAAATTATTTTCAATGATTTCCCTAAGTATATTAATATATCTGAAATGAAATAGCTTCAATTCTCATTATTATTATACATTTGACATTTTGATCAATTTGATCAATTTGATGGTGTACCTGGCTGAATGAAAATGTCGTAGTTAAGTAAAGAAGCATAGTGTCACAAACTCACAAAGCCAAGCTTGGAACAGATACTGACCAGTGGCGCCGTGGGACCCATGTTTTTGGGGGG
>CACRXK020002991.1:18666-39044 GCA_902702795.2 Paramuricea clavata | reverse complement strand
CATTGTAAATTGTATTATTAAATGGCCGAGATAATGCAAATAGGGAGGATTTTTCAAGGTCGTTATGTATGACGAGGAAACGTTAAAATATATTTCCTGTTTATTGAAGAAGGGTACGAAGGTATGTTCATTTACATTTTACATATTTTACGCTCAAAAATGTATCAATTGTCGCAATTTATTAATATATGTGCATATTTAAAAATATCGATCTTGTTTTGACTGTTGTAGAGTGTAGACATTGGCAAGTAGTTCTTGGTTCGACGTTTCTGGAGAAGGAACGTTATTTCCATATTTGGCCAAGATCCGAAAGAAGTTGCCAAAATATACGGAATGTTTCTTTTGCACTCTGTCAAACTAAAGACATACGCTGATCAAAATATTTCCCTGTCGAATCTCAGGTAAAATATTGTTAAATTAATTTCTATTAATCAATAATTTTATAGCCTTTGCACCATGTGCAAGTAGCGAGTAGTAGTTAAGGATGCCACCTTGAATATATTGTTAATTGTTTTCACCATTGTGTTTGCATAATTGCACCCCTTGCAAATAAGCAAATTTACCTATTAAATATTAAAATATAAGGAATTTTATTGTTTGCACCCCTTGCAGGAAGGGTCTATGCCAAGTCTATTGTTTTCAGTTTTTGAGGCTTAACACCATACTGACTTGGTTTTATTAATGCAATTTTCAAAACAAACCCTTGTGCACTTACTTAGCAATCAGCTGTATCAGCATCAGGTTTGAGTGATTCAAACAGTGATAGTACCTTAAAAAAGGCTTGCTATACATGGGGATATCCCTCTTATCAGGCAAAGCCAGCTTTCACAGAAACATCCCCCATGTTTGAACCTCTTTTAGCATACTGTTCTTATTAATAATTTCATTGGGGAAAAAAACATAGGTGTGTGGGGCCTAGCCAGGTGCCAGTTAGATCATGTATCAAGGTTGTCAGAACTCAGAAGTGGGGGGGGGGCAGCATAAGCCCCCCCCCCCATCTTCCATTTGTATGAGCAAACACACTGAAAAGTGCAAAAGCAATTCAAATTTATTCTTGAGACCCCATCCCAATATTGATTTACTTCCGACAGCCTTGTGTATATACATGTAATAAGTTTTCAAAAATATCAGATTTTCTAGGAAGATCTTTTCTTGTAGGCTACTAAAGAAAACAAGAAATGAAACAAGATGGAATGAATATTTATTAAATTACAGATTTTGATACAAATTTAATTATGATACAAATTTATCTATTGTCTGAATATTATAAAAAGTACTCAGGCCAAATAAAAATAATAGTTGGCTTCAGGTTTCTGACCGACGTGTCAAAAATATGACCGGCCATAAACATATTATTGACATTTCCCAAGTAGGGATCATCTTTTCGTAAATATCAGAATATATAAATAGGCATCTGAGTCATTTGCTACAAAGTATTTTGTTTGCTCATAATTTAATCATTATCTAGTCATGTTAATCCTTGACGCATTTGTTTCTCGCAAAACATGTGTAGCTCCCGGTTGATCCCGTGTGGCACGTCTGATTATGTGTTTTTAAATAAAATGCTTTTCCAACCTACCTACCCATATAAAACATGGCTGTGAAACCTGAAACCAACTATTATGTTTATTTGGCCTCAGTAATATAAGTACAAAATATGTACAAAATGCTCTACAATGTACAGACATATGTCACCATTTATTATAATTATATCTTCAAGGAACTTGTAAACATAATATTGCAGAGATCTGTAAAAAAATGCTTTCATTGTTAATTGGCACAGATTTTCTGTGTGTGTGTGTGGGGGGGGGGGGTGCGCACCCTCCCAGAAATGATTTGCACCTCCCAAAGGCATTTGGCACCTCTGCAAATTACATATATTTCGATTTGATAGTTTCATATTTGATTATTCTTACTACTAAATTTGTAAAATTACCAATATTATGGTCTCAGATCTCGCCATGCAGGCCTAGAAAAAATTTTGTTAAACTTTTTCCTTGGCCTTTCTGGGTGTTGCCACCATGCCCTGGACAAAGCAAGCAGCAGCACCCTCCCCAGATATTATCCACCCCCTGAACGAAAATATGAAAATCTGTCTCTGACTCGGAGGGAAAGAAGTATTATTTTGTGTAGTAGTGGGATGGATTCACTTGGGGGTATTGGGGGAGGGGATTCTGTGTGAAATCCTTGGCAATTATCAAACAAAATAATAAAGGGATGGATTAATTAACATTGTTTTTTTAAGATTTTATATTATTAAGCTTTGTTAGTTCGGCCCTTACGATAACTCCATCACGGCTCAGCGTTTACTTTCAATATGATGATCTTGAGTATGTACAATCATCGTGTATCATTGATAATATCAAAATATTGCCCAGCCCTATTAACTGGTGATGACGTGGTAATGCTGAACCTGAGGGGGGGGGGGTGTCTAGGTAAAACACTGAGGTTAAAATAAATCCATAACATGGAGGCCTGTTCAGAACTCCTAAACCTCAAATGCTGACGACTAACCAAGGAGCTAGAACCTGAGATCCCCATTGGCTAAATAATTTTCATTAAAAAAATTATTATTCAGCATTTTCACATTTTGCTATTGCAAAAGTGAAAAGTCTTACACATTTGGCAAAAACAACGAGTAACTTAACTCTTAAGACTAACATAAAATATGTTCGTTTTTGGCAAAACGGTTAGACGAGGGCGGTTCAGTTCATGTTTCCCCTGAGCAGGACTTCTTGTTGACTTTATATTTGTTGACATGTTAATTGGCGTATATATTTATATAAAATAGCGCGTGGAAATTATTCTGTAGAATTAAATAAAAATAATCCGTATTATAGAGCATTTGCCCAGCTTTTACGAAGTTGTAACTTGTAAAGGTACAATCACTTTTATGAAACAGTATAAAACACGAAAACCTAATCAAAATCTCGCCTATATAATATATTTTTACAGTCGAAGGGTCAAAGGCATATTGCTATAAAATGTCAACACTCACCATCATCGTCTTCAAGATATAAATATTCCATTCATATCTCTAATTCCTCGCACGATTCAGACAAAACACTTCCCATGTACAGCAAAGCACCGCTATCGTCCAAAACATCCACGATTTCTTCCATATTCGACGAATTTTTAGGTTTTCGAGCACATTTGCAAGTTTTCGAGTGTTTTTGCAAGTTTTCGAATCACGATTTCACAGTCCCTCAAATCAGCGCTGCTCAAATTACGCGACCGCGCGTACAAATGAGGGACTGTGGAAGAGTCAGATTTAATACTGCACCATTTGAAAACCGGAAACCAATTCTGAATATTCCGGAAATTCGCTAGTGTTCATTAAAATACCGCTGATAAAATATTATGTTATTGTTGGCTCATGGGGTTTGGGCCGATCCTATCTAGTGCCTTCCCCTCCTCTGAGGATTGGCATAAGACCGCAATCAGTGCTTCCATTTTGGAGGAAATTTCCTTTTTGAAGGAAATTTGAACTAGTTGAAAGTTAGTTGAAGGAAATTATTAGGAAATTCGAATCTGAAGGAAATTTGAAGAAAATTTTGGAAGATTGAAGGAAATGTGAAGGAAATTGCGTTATTTCTAAAAAATCCTAAGAATATGGCAATTTCCAAGGAAATGCGCTTCAAAATATGCTGAAATCCTGTCTGCGGGATGCAAAATCTGAAAATTTTCTGGGGGAGGACCCCCAGACCCCCCTGCTTATTCTCCTTCCTGTTAAATCTGAGGGCCCCCTATACCTCTTCATAATATGCTTTCACGTAAAAATATTTTGCCTTTTCACGAGTCACGGATTAAGAAAATCATCGATCACGTTTCACGGCTAAGTAAAATAAGCGCTTCACGCAAAAATTATAGGGGGCCCAATCACGTTTCACGGCTAGGTAAAATAAGCGCTTCACGCAAAAAGTATAGGGGGCCCTCAAATCTAGGTAAACTCTTTGTCTCTCCCCTTTGATAATTCAGCTCGTGCAACGTCTATGTGCCTTCTAGAACAAGAAATAACCGGTTATTCGAGATAAATTATTATAAAATCAGTTTTAAATTAGGTAAAATTCAATAATTTTTATTGCAAGGAAATTTTTTCAAAAATAAGGAAATTTTGAACGGTTGGAAGGAAATTATGTTTTTTGAAAATGGAAGCACTGACCGCAATAGTTGATTAGTTGGCGATGCACAATGGAAGCGGCCAAGTTTGTCAAATCTTTAACTTGGAGCGATGCATCTTATGCACTAAATGAATTTCTCGATAAGTTTGGTGTTCCCAACTTGGTGTGTTGTTCCCAAGAAGGCGGCCACTACGGGATGAACGACACTTGCACTTTTGACAATAATCAAGTTCTCATGTTGCATGCCCTTCGCACCAAACACAATTTGATGGCAGAAGACTCGGATGGACGACCTATTTCAATCCCACTAAAGTGTGAAAATAATCTCCTGCTCTGTCCTTTATCGATATACTGTCAATACGACCCAATATATGTCTCACAAATGTCGCACGTATATCCAGACATTAAATATTTCCGTGTTTTGGAGAACCATTGGAACGAACGAATGAAATACCTTAAACCGGAATCCATATTGGAAATTGAACACATTAATTCCACAAACTCTACAGTGAAATTCAAAGATATTGACCAGCCGTTGCCGTTAAATTGTCGTGTGGTGTTTGAACCTTTATTGGACTGTTGTGAATATACTTTGAAAAGTGCCATCAACTTCTCTGGTTTGCCAGCGAAGGTAAATAATGAATAACCAAACTAGTTTTATTTATGCTGGATAGCTCTATCAGACCACAGAATAGGAAGTTATAGCAGAAGCGTAACTCTAGTCGTTTTCCTTATTGTTTGACGTCCACGAAAATTTTAACTCGCTCACGCCAATCCACGCCATCCTGGCTAGTACAGCCGGAAGTTTTTATCAGGTTTTGGCAGGTACAAAGTGCCGGTTGTACTAGCCAGGATGGCGTGATTGATGACGAATCGCTTGTAAAAAACGCGGACAAATACTTGCTTGAGTTACGCTTCTGCTATACCTCCCTATTCTGTGATCAGACTGAGGCCCCGTTTACACTATACCGGATTACTTTTCATACCGGATTATGCCGCTTCGCTCTGTTGCCAGCTCATGTCTTTCACTGTTGCCATGGAAACATGTAGCCAATATACCAAAATTTATTAAAAACAAGAAGTAACACCCGTTTTCTTTGTAAAGTATAACTTTGTTTAAAAAGCTTGAACACCAGATGTTGCTTTGTTTCGCTCTAATCCAAAATTTCAGAGTATTTCTTTAAATTTTGCTCTTTCGAAAGCAAAAAGTCAATGTTATTATCGTTTTCTTTACTTGTATTCGGCAGAAATAGTAAATGGTTGCAAGGCGAAACAAACAACAGCTATAAAGTATTGTAAAAGCGAGCAAATAAAGGCGACAATGTTAAAACATACACGCCAAAACCGATTTTGTACCAAAGCGTACCAGATTAGCCTGTTTACACTGCTCCGGCACATACCGGATTACTTTTCATATCACCTCCAAAGCGGAGTGATTTTTTCTCTGTGTCGCGTACCGGATTACTGTGGCGTAGTGTAAACAGCAGCCGAATCCGGTATGAAAATCGCTACGCTCCAATGCAATCCGGTATATTGTAAACGGGGCCTGAGTTCTAAACTGTTCTCCCTAGAGGTCCAGTAAATTGCGTGAATGTTATCTCTTATATAATGGTCTAGTGTTACTATTTCGATTTAACTTTCACGGAGTTCAAGTGGAAATATGGCTCTAAATATTGAGTTGGTCAGTTTAATTTAGTTCTGATGTAGTAAAAATAATTCCCTTTAGGAGTTTAAATGACTCGTCCAAATTTTGTTAACGTTAATTTGTTTAAGCTTTGCCTTTCCCCAAGAGAATTAATTAAAATAACTCTTTTTTCAGTAAAGTTTAAAAATATCTCTTCTGACATAACAACTCTCTACGAAAGAGTAATTTGAACTCCACTTAAAGAGCTTTTTCAACTCTCTCAAATTCTTTGTTTACAGGAGGAAACCTAAAACTAAACAAACATTAGTTTAGCTGAACAGCTCTGTCAGTTCTAAACTGGTTATATTATACAGGTCTATAGTAAGGGCCATCACTTACTGCTCCAGTGGCAGTATCACTAGGCGTAAAAAAAATACCTGTGGTTCCGGTTCCCGACCCTATTATTTTTTCAGCGCGATTGGCTGTACGACCTTATTTTCTCCAGGTGGTTGTGGGCTGCTCATACAGCGTGCCAAAATGGCGTCTCTCTCTCTCGTCTGCCTAAATTCGTCCATAGGAAATACGCATCTGTAGTTAATATTGATGTCGGGACTCTACTGCAAATCACCCAGCAAAAAACGCCAAAACCATGAAAAAAATATTCAAAAAAAAAATTATTTCCGACCTACCGGCCCTAATTTTTTCACGATATGAAACCGGAACCACAGGTATTTTTTTTTACGCCCTATACTCTATAGTAGGAAACCTAAACTAAACTAACTTCATTTATACTGGATAAGGGATGGACCATTTGATTTTTCATGGGGGGGGGCGCAAATCCGAAAAAAAATATCGAGCATGTCTCGAATGGAAGAAAAAAAAATCGAACATCACTAACACCAGCAAAAAAAAATATCGAGCACAAAAAAATTCTAAATTAGCAATATTCTATATTGAAAGAAAAATTCAGTTTCCCTGAGTTTTTTTTCTGTTGAGTGTTTCGATTCTGCCTTGGTTAACAATACTGGAAGTATACATGCAAAATACAAACCGATACAAACCAGTTCTGACAACTTTGACTTCAATTATCCACAAATTACCTTAATGGTATCCCTAAAAACCCCAATCTTAACACTGAAAGTCCCACACTTCTGTAAATACGACATCGATTAATGAGGGTGGGAAAGGGGGGGAGGGGTATGATTCACGTTTCACAACAAAAAAAAACGTTTCACAATTCACGTGCCATAAAAAAGCAATTTCACGGATAACGAGACTCTAATAAAAATAGTATAATAATAATAGCTTTAAGATTATGTTTAATGCATGGTACAGTACTACGCTTTAAGTTCTCTTCTCTGCCTGGCAGTTAAAAACTACTTACAAAGTTTGAGAATCTTCAGAATTATGCAAAATCTCTCCCCAGAAACACGGGAAATCGCCATTGAGGGACTCCAGATTTCACTTCCCTGAAAAGGCTTACACCTTCGGCGTTCGATATATGCCCTCCCCCAAAAAAAAATTATAGTCTGGCTACGCCACTGCATTCACGGCTCACAAAAATACCCTTTCCCACCCTCATTAATATCGCTCTCTGATTCTGAATAAAAATCGCAGTTTATAATACGTATTGGGAACACTGATACGATTGGGAACCGTGAGAATTTGTATATAGATGCCATTACGCCAATGCAAAATGGGTTACACACTTTAATACACTTGATCCAATTTTGATCGGGGCTATGGTCTACATTTCGTAGACCATAGCCCCGTATAAAATGGGCCAAGTATAAAATTGGCCAAGTATAAAATGGGCTGTGATAGTTACATCATAGAATAGGAAGGTATACCAGACGTCTCACTCAAGCAAGTATTTGTCCGCGTTTTTACAAGCGATTTGTCATCAATCACGCCATCCTGGCTAGTGCAACCGGAACTTTGTACCTACCAAAACCTGATAAAAACTTCCGGCTGTTCTAGCCAGGATGGCGTGAGCGAGTTAAAATTTTCGGTGGGTTACACTTCTGGGGCCGGTTGTATCAAGCCCGTTTAGCTTAAACGGTGGATAAGTCAAAATTAAATAACACTCTTATATTTTTCGTGAATCAGTCAACTTAAATATTCTGCACTGAATATATAGTTGTAAACATTATCGTTCTATTAAGGTTCAAAACTTTTAGTTTGGTTGTTTAATGAATCTATAGACTTGCTTTCTATTTTGAGCTTAACCACCGTTTAAGCTAAACGGGCTTGATACAACCGGCCCCTGCTATACTTTCCTATTTTGTGGTTATATGCTGTATATTCAAATACATTCTTCAGCCGGAATATAACCATACGTGGTTATTATTGTATTAACGCTATAGTAAAAATTTAAAAAAATATCGTGCACGCGGCAAGATTCGATAAAAAATAATCGTGCGGAGTCGGTGAGGTCCAAAAAAAAATCGAGCACTCTCAAAAATGCCGTCCCTAAATGGCGGGGGGAAATGGCACCGAAAAAAATGTTACCATAAAAAATTGATTAACACAGAAAAATGGTACCGCAAAAAATATCACCATAAATTTGATTAATACGGAAAAATGGCATGCAGTTTAGATAGATAGATAAAAACTTTATTTATACATGCTGCATGACCCCGTCAACCGAAGCTGATTTCCACGAGGGGCGTGTGCAGAAATAGAAATATTGAGCTATTTACAAAAATAAGGCAAAATACTGAATTATTTACATGATACGAACGTTATTAGAATATTTACAGGCACATCAATTTACTTATTACTCTATGTAAATGATGTGAGCAGCGATTTTATTTCGAAAGGAAGAAAGAGTTTTGCTTTCCCTAATTTCCACTATAGAGATACGAATGAAATACCTTAAGCCGGAATCCATATTGGAAATTGAACACATTGATTCTAGAAACTCTGCCGTGAAATTCAGAGATATTGACCAGCCGTTGCTGTTAAATTGTCGTGTGGTGTTTGAACCTTTATTGGACTGTTGTGAATATACTTTGAAAAGTGCAATCAGCTTCTCTGGTTTGCCAGCGAAGGTAAATAATGAATATAAACTTAAACTATAGTTACACTGGCCTGTAGGCCAAGTGTCTTAAATCCCTCTTTTTCTGTTTTTTTCGTAGTCGAGAAATCGAGTTTGCGTTAGGTCATCAAACGTGCTCCAGTGACATATTTAGTTCAGTTTCAAAATGGCGGCTTTTCACTGAGCGATCTAATATATATTTCACACAGTTTCGTTGAATTTTCAAAGAATTGTGCCGGTTTCCTATGTATTTTACGTTGTGTCGCACTCTGGCCTTTCTTGCGTGTTGAATTAGTGTGTTTTTCTTTGTGTAACGACTCGAAAACCCTAAAATTTGGACCCAGCAAATTTATACAATACAGTGGAATATAAATAATTTAATTAGGGAGCGGTCATTAATTATTGGGGGGGGAGGATCTGGTAAAATATCTAAAACTAAAGCCCAAAAATGTCGACCCCCTTTCAAATTAGCACCCAAAAATGTTAGCCCTCCACAAAATGACAGCCTAGAAAATTGTGACACCCCCCCCCCAGATAGCTTCCTTCCAATTAGTCAAACATAAAAAATAGCGACATAATTTCTTCAATAAAATATGGCTATAACCGCTATATATAGTAAAAACATTCCTATACATGCATTAAATAGTACATCATTTGAAATCTTCATGTAAAATCTATAGCACTGGCTCGTCCCTTCCATGTCCGGTGTAAACTCTAAGAGACATTGTGGTCTGCAAAAGGTTGGAAATGTTTCCCCTTTATCTTCGTCAGAATCAATATCATCCTCATCACTGCCAATCTCCTGCACGACAACATCGTCATCACCAGAATCCTGGTCGTTACTATTTCTGTCATCAGAAAGTTGACGGTTTAAAAAGTCTAAGTCTTGGTTGGATCCCAAATCCCCGCACCGAAATGAACAGGTCATACAACAGAATTTACGCTTACGAATTATTTTATTTGGAACGGGTCGGCTATTTTGCTGAAACCAATAAAGGTTTCAAGAAAACCTTCCACGCAGAAGCAAGAAGAGAGTACTGTACGACCATGAAGAGAGTAGCACAGATAAAAAACAAGTGGACCAACTTAAGTCTGAAAGATCATGTCCTAAAACCTCATGACTCGATCCAAAACTATAAGACATAATATGCTGGCAATTGAAAACATTGAAACGTCTATTGATAAGATGGAAAAAAGCCTCAAGGAACACATGGAAAACACTATTCATTCATCCGGCAGAATTTTGATCGGACGCAAAACAGCACATGATTTTGACGAAAGTTAGCTAACTTACCGGCAGGCTCTTTAATAGAAGTGAGTTAAACAATATACATGCTAGACTTACAGAACTTGAGAAAACATGCAATTCAGCATTTAAACACACTTTCTCCGCTATGAAAAGGAAGTCCCGCTCAAAGAAGCAAAACAGCAACAACAGCAAGAAAAGGAAGAAGCGAAATGTTGCAAGAACTGCAGAGCTTTTAAAGACGATTGTTCCAGGGTTCAAGGAACGAAAAGCATGTGCAAAGGACAATTTCATCAAGGAACCTGGAAAGAGAGAAAGAAAATGGGCAATAGCTTTGACATCTTCAAGCTGTAATTTACTTGATGACAGTGCCAAATACATGGTATGCAACATTTTAGTTGTTGGTGGAGATACTAGTCATGATGTTGGGATGAAGTTGATCAGGATGGTAGTAGACGTGATGACAATGCAAGTGATTATTGTGAAAGTGGTGATGGTAGAACTGATGATATAAATAGAAGTGATGATGCTGTGATGATGGAAGTGTTGGTAGCCTGGTAGGGAAGGTGGCCATGCTTGTGGCTGTTTGATTGGGTTTGAAAAGGAAATTGCTGATGATGACAGTAATAGTTCATACGATTTTGATCTATATTGGGAAACCTCTGGATGTGAGATTGTCTATTTGGGGTGGGTCGTGGGTCGTGCGTCGTGGGTCGTGCGTCAGTAAATCGCAAAAAAAAATTAAAACCGAACTATACCATGAACTGCCAAAATTTTGCACGAATCTTTTTAGCTATGTCACATCTCTATTAACTATGGCCACATTGACAAAAATGCTGGTAGATTCGCTGAACTTGTGGGTGGTTGAATTTAATTACAGTAATTTAACTTGTAAAAGACATCGGTGACCTCCAAATTTAAGCTGTTGCGGCATATCGATATACCGATAATTATCGTTTTTTTATAAATACCGATTACTCGATATTGGAATTTTCATATCGGAATATCGATATTTTTCGGTATTATCGATATCACGTTTACGTTTGTATATTTAAACGTCATATCAAGCTTTTTCAAGCGCTGATTGAAGTTATTTCAGAAGGACAAAGACGATCAATGTGCTAACTCCGCGGTAAAATCCGTCAATTAAGGTTAAAGCGCGATCTAAAACGTGTTTGTTTATACGTTACGTTGGCGTACGTTGCAAGGTACGGTAATATTTCATTTTCAATTTGTAAAGCAGACACATCACAGGCTACTGATCACTGGCCTCACACTTTATTGAAAATATCACGCACCCGGTGAGTCAAAGCTGTTATATCGTGGCTGTTTGGGCATCATTTGAAAACGGGAAATCATTTGCATAAAATTAAGCAAATTTTGCATAAAATTAAGCAAAATACAATCGCGAAAAATATCGATATATCAGTATTATCGGTATAATTTTTTTCCGGTATCGGTTTTCGTTTTTTTTTTCAAATACCACAACAGCCTACCCCCAATTTTTATTTCATAAAATTATTTGTTTTAGTATACTCAATCAATTTTGACAATTTATTAAAGTACCGATCTAAATGGTTTCCATTTTTTTGAAAACTGTGTTGCTCCATTTTTTTGAAAACCGTACGGCCTACTTTTACGCAAACGTGAATTACAATTGCGACTTTCATGCTTAATTTTGTCTGTTATCTGGGCGGTATACTAACTCGTCAAAACTTTAGGTATTTAAACGGATAACTGCATTGAAAAGCCCTGGAAAAACAGCACAATATAGTAGCATAAAATTGGATTACTACATGCACAGATAACAGAGAAAATTAAGCATGAATGTTGCCATTGTAATTCGCGTTTGCGTAAAAGTAGGCCGTACTGAAATTGTCATATCTCAACGGGAATGTTACTTTTAGGACCGATAACTGCATTAAAATGCCCTTGAAAAACAGCACATTATAGTGGCATAAAATTAAATTACTACACACCGGATAACAAAGAAAAATAAGCATGAAAGTTGCAAAGGTTGGGATTTTAGTCTACATGAAAAATACAAATACACCACTCTATATGCCTTCATATCCGCATTTTACCCTCCCACCGTCCGTTTGCATTTTACCCTCTCATCCGTCCGCATTTTACCCTCCTGTCCGTCCGTTTTTTACCCTCTCATCCATCCGTCTGCCCTCTATCCGTCTTAAAAATATTTTCATTGTCTATACGACGCCCAACACCGTACCCACGACGCACGACCCACCCACCCACGCCATTTAGCCATCCTCTCTGGATGTATACCTTACTGTCAACCAATATCTGACTCAGACTGATCACGTAAATGTTTTTATATTAGGGACCGGTCATAAAGTAACTGCTAGGGTGGGCTGGAGTGATTTGGGATGGACCATGGAAAATCTTTGGGCAGTTTCGATGGGCCGCCAATGTTTTTGTATGTCCACGGTTGGGCCACCAAACAAAAACCCATGCATGTCTACTTCAAAAAATAAAGATATTAATAATAAAAGTAAACAAAACTATCCAAATTATCAAATGCAAATGATGCTATTGAAGCCAGTACTTTGTTTATACAACAGCAAGAAGTGGTCGAACGCAGTCAAGCTTGGTGGAATTATGTATGTCAATATACAGTGCCATATATATTTACAATGTTCATACCTGCAAGTTTTTTTTATTATAAAAGTGTATTTTCCCGATTTAGATTGGGTGGGTCATGAAATTTTTTTTGTAAGATTAGATGGGCTTTGAAATTTTTATCTACATCCTAAGATGGGTCACCGAACTTATTGGCATAATTTGTGATTTACCTCCAGCCCACCCTAGCAGTTACTTTGTGACCAGTCCCTAATACAGACCATATATTTGTAAGATTTCCGTTTGTCAGATTTTATAGTACAGTATATTATTGGCATTAAACAATGTGCACCATAGCATTTGTTGCTGAAATTAGCAATGAACTTTACAAGTTCGGCTAGTGAAGAAATGTACGAGTATTAACTACTTGTTATACTTGACATTACATGTATAAATAAAATATGATTATTATCGTTGGTGAAAGAAATTGTTCTAGTGTTGGTGAAAGAAATTCTGTCTAATCTCTGCATGGAGGCCTCCATTTATTATCTGTGTACGGCACCTAGCAAGGGCCCATTGAATTGATCATTGAAATATACCTTTTTTGACTGAAATAGGTGCCCAAATATTTGTGACCCTCCCTTCTAGATGGGCCCAAAAAAATTTGGCCCTCCCCAAAAAGGGCCCAAGAAATAGTAATCCTCCCCCTAAATTTACCGGCCCTCCCCCCCCCAATAATTAATGGCCGCTCCCTTAACAAGTATAAATAACGTTGTAGGTTCATAAAAATGCGCTGTGCACTTGTATTTATTTGCATAATTATAGATTTGCACCTAATTACATTAATTTGCACCAAATTACTTTCCATTTCATCAATATATAATATATTACTACCGGGTGGCCCAAAAAAAAGTACTCCTGTTTGATTCGTAATAACTTCTAAACAAGTAAAGTTTTTAAAGAGAAATAACTTGCATTAAATAGAGGAAGGACTAACTTAGATTTTGATATATTACAGTTGTATTTAACTTAAAAATTCACGGAGATATTAATGTTAAAAATGGGGAGCATATTTTGGAATGTGTCTAAAATTAGCGAAAATCGGCATATCAAATATTAACTCCAGCGTTTGTTTGCTTAATGACATATTAGGCTAACTTGTATTTCAGCGAATTATCGTTAAGGTTTGTAAGGGATATGGCGTAGATTTAGACATCTTACATGTAAGTCTCAGCTCATTGTTTCCTGAAATATGAACGTTCGAAATTATGCAAGTATTTAATATTAGGTCTTTGCAAACTTAAATGTACATGAAAGACTGACCATGGAAGGCAGGCGCTTAAATTTTTCGTATTCTTAAATAGCCTAATTTTTTTAGGTTTTTAATGGGTTCAAACAGACTGAGTAGATTATTTCTCGGTTAGAGCAGGATGAATATTCTTTATTGAAGGAAATAATACCGGTATTGCTTTTTGCAAATACACATCACCGTATCAACGCTACTATTTTGTTACGTTTTGTTCCAAAAATGTTGCATGTCTCTGGGGAGTTGCTTAATTGTTATGTCTTATGGAGTTGTATGGTTTGATTGTGTTTCATATAATTCTCAGTTTACTCCATGAACTTGCCAAGATTAAGAAACGGCAAAAGAGTTTGGGTGTTCTTAACAAGATTTCAGAACGTTGCAGAAGTTAGAAGAGCTTCACAATTCCGTTGTGACAGCATGCCCTAATTCAGAACTACGAACGATCCAATGACGATCCTTCGCGATGCAGTGGTCTCATGAAATAAGGAAACGTATTCGTGCTAGGAACACACGCGAATTTCGGACGAATGAATCTTGCTTGTATTTTGTAGATATAATAATACTTTGTTTCATAATAAACAATTTGTCAAGTGTCATTTATTTACTGGTAATAGTGCATGTTTCAGTCGGGCAAATCTTGATTAATATTTGATACGCCGATTTTGCATATTTCAGACACATCCAGAAATATCCTCCCGAATTTAAAGATTAATATCTCCGTGAATTTTTAAGTGAAATACAACTGTAATATATCAAAGTCTAAGTTAGTCCTTCCTCTATTTGATGCAAGTTATTTCTCTTTAAAAGCTATACTTGTTTAGATGTTATTACGAATCAAACAGGAGTACTTTTTTTTGGGCCACCCGGTATAAAATGTATGTTTCGATTGTATTCAGCGAGGTGGCATTATTAGATGTTTACTAGCCTGCGAACAGGCTCTCAAGTTGAATTGAGAGCCTGCATCGATGACTAATGAATTTGAATATCTGCCCCGTAACGTTCGTTTTTCCAAATATGGAATGTCTATCCTTATATGGTGTTGTTTACAACTTTCGTGCAAACTAAATTTAGACCGTGCAAACTAAATTTAGACCGTACAGTTTATACTGTTTTTCGAAATATAAGATATTCAAGCAAAAGTTTAAATTTTTTAATGTTTTAAATACTGTTTTCTCAAAACAGAACATTTCGTGCTTTGAGATAAGATGGCCAAGACCAATTTGATCAGTTAATGTGTTTTTATGCATAGTGCTTCAGCAGTTGACATACATAGAGCTCAGCGGAAACATATAAATTATAGCATCTGACCAATGAGAATTTCGCGTCACGATTTGAGACGCAGATATTCAAATTCATTAGTCATCGATGCAGGCTCTCAATTCAGCTTGAGAGCCTGTTCGCAGGCTAGATGTTTACTGGTTGGGGTTAGAGAAGGGCTTGGGGTTGGGATCAGTTTATCTTATAAATGGAAGCAAATTGGCATATTTTTTAGAAGAATCGTCTATGTTTATGAACTCTTTAGCACCTGAAACGAGCCATATAATGGCATTAAAAATCAAGGACTATATAATTTTTTCGCTATTATTAGCCCATCATTATTTACAGTTGATAGTTGATGATCATAGTTACAGTGGGCCTGGCTTGTCAGTTTGAGTTGCCCATAGCCGGAGGGTACGCCTGAGCCGGCGTCTTGGACTCTTGGTATATTATGGTTGATAGTTGCTGATCGTGAATGCATTTATTGGTTGTATTTATATGCATGGTCCAGACCTCCTAATCCTGTATCCCTATCTACTTCTCTACTACACATTCCACCCTACCACGAAAGTTGCCATTTTCAGGCGAGTGTTAAGTTGTTAACGCCTGAGCAGGCGTCTTGACGCCTGAGCAGGCGTTATTTATACTACATGGATAACTCTATCAGACTGAGTTCTAAACTGTTCTCCCTAGAGGTCCAGTAAATTGAGTAAAAGTCATCTCTTATTACTTATATAATGGTCTAGTGTTCCCAATTCGATTTAACTCTCACGGAGTTGAATTCGAGTTGAAATATAGCTCTAAATATTGATGTTTAATTTAGTTCTGATGTAGTAAAAATAATTCCCTTTAGGAGTTTATGACTCGTCCTAAATTGGTTAACGTTGAGTTGTTTTAAGCTTTGTCTCTTCCAAACAGAATTAAAATAACTCTCTTTTCAGTAAAATTTAAAAATATCTCTTCTGACATAACAACTCTCTACGAAGGAGTAATTTGAACTCCACTTAAAGAGCTTTTTTAACTCTGTCACATTCTTTGTTTACAGGAGGAAACCTAAAACTAAACAAACTTTAGTATACAGCTAATTCAATTAAGGTTGTCCTTTCATAAAAGTCAAAACCCTCAACCTCTAAGCGCGAAAGGCAGGATGGGTTTGCATACGAATTAGTTCATACTTCCCACATTCCGTAGTTATGGTTGCTACGTCCCACAAGTTGTTTTGCTTTTGCGTAAAAAAAAACGTAACGTTGAAGAATGTTGTTTATGAGCATGCTTCACTCTGCTTTGGGAATTAAATTCACTTGATCGATTTGCATAAATATTAGACATATACTTAATTAGCAAAATATAACAACTAGATCGTGCTAACATGCATGCATAAACAATTCATAATAATAAACAGGCCTCATTGTGCTTTTCGCGCTTAGAGGTCGATGGTCGAAGGTTTTGACTTTCAGAGACAACCTTAATTGAATTAGCTGTATATGCTCAGTTCTAAACTGGTTATATTATATAGGTCTATCGTAAGGGCTATCATTTACTGCTTCAGTGGCAGTATCACTAGACTTTAGTAGGAAATCTAAACTAAACTAATTTTATTTATACTGGATGAATGGCGGAAAAAACGGCACCAGAAAGAATGGCACAGGAAAAAATGTTACCATAAAAAATTGATTAATACGGGAAAATAGTACCCAGAAAAAATATCACCATAGAATTGATTAATACGAAAAAATTGCATCGAGTTTGTATATGTAATAGTATGGTTTCGACTTTCGAGTGCAATTTGGAAAACCGAAACATGCACGAGTGAGTTTTCAAAGACGATCAAAATTGCACGTCCGAAGGACGAGTGTATGTTTTTTCAAATTGCACGAGAAACCATACTATTATATACTTATTACAAATATACATGAAGAAATTATGCAGTCACTCCTAAAAACTTCTAAATGTTTTTGTTTGTTTTTTATTATTTATTTATTTTTGCTGGAAATTGCTGTATCTTATTGGCTATTTTTATTATTGTTTCATATCAGAAAGCCTAAATTGTCAATGAAATTGCACTGTATTTCTTTTTTTTTTTTTTTTGCACCGTATTTCATTTTTTGGCACTGTATTTCGAAAAAAATTGCACTACTCTTAACCAATCAGAATTGAGAAATTTTTTATATTTGTTCTTAAAAGTTTGTAACCTCTTGTATTGTCATTGAGAATTAATTAGGCAAAATTCGAAAGTAAGAGGTGCATGATATGAATAGCGGAGTTTTAGACAAAAAATTAAAATATATATTATGTGCTGTAGTCTTTAAAGTTTGTGGTTTACATAATGGGCGATATTTGAAATTGAAATTGCAGACTGTTTTATCAAATACAGAGCAATAATAACTTCGAAAAATCGGAATATGAAATAGAATGGTTTTAAATGTTTTTTCCCCGTTTCAATCACATTTCAAATTTTTAGTATATGGCGCCAGTTTTTCCGATCACTTTTGCTTCACATATTTATCATATACATGAAAAAATTGGTTCAGAGGAATGCAATTTTATCGAAATACAGTGCCAAGAAAGAAATACAGTTTTTTGGACTCGTGCAATTTTGGTCGTTTTTTTTCACATTAAGGCCTGTTTCAAACCTCGGGTTTCTCATGTGCTGAACGCATTAAAAACAATAGATAATCAGCTGAACTGCCTCATCTATTGTTTCTAATGTGTTCGGCACATGAGAACCGCGACGTTTGAAACAGGCCTAAATTGCACTCGAAACCGTACTATGATAAGCCAGTAGAAATCCTTCTGTTTCATTGTCCTGATTTTTTCTCTTTCTGTGTGTATTGAATTTTGTTAAACATGATTTCATTAGGTGCGGTTTTTACCAACCCCGAATGCAAACCAAGAAGTTGACAACGAATTTGAGAATTTGGTCTCAAACCTCGGAAAGGTTCATATTGTCCACAGCGCAAAACCACAGACGGTGGTTGTTGCAACAAAGATTAATGCTGATTCTTCAGGCTTGGATAAAACGTCTGTAACTGATTGCTTGCAGATACCAAAAGATTATAACCTGAATGTTTGCGTGACCACAGGATTACTTGAAAAAAATCCTGCTTATGTAAATGTCGTCAGGAAACTGAATCAAGCTTTTCTTGATAAATATGATTTAAAAGAATTGGATAATTTGCACAAATGCCAGTACTTGGATGAGTTAGATCAGCCGAGTGGAAATACAAAGAGAATAGTTGGTTCAATTCTGGCGACAAAAGTTGATGAACAGACTAACGTTCCAGAATTACTACCAAGAAACTCGGGTTATGTTAAACTCCCACCAGCCCTACCCCCCAAGCCGACGTCCTGTAGAGGAAGGGAAATCACACCCCCTACTTGTGATGAACAGTTTCAAAAAACAGAAACGGTTAGGCAATATGAAACGTCCAAAGATACCAATGAAAAAGCGCAGAACGTAGGGCAGTACGATGGCGTCAAGGTTCATTGCTCTAGAGAGCAGTATGATGATGATGATGCCAAGCCTCGGTGGCCCACAGAGGAATACGCATACAAAAAGGATCATCATATGTACGAAAGCATCGGTGACAATTCAAGCGATGACGGTTACGACGATATTGACGATGACGGGTACGAAGACATTGATGATGACGAGACGTCACATGATTACGTGGATATGACATCACATGATTACGTGGATATGACATTACATAATTTCGTGGCTATGACGTCACAGGGTCACGTGAGTATGACATCAGAGGAAGATCAGTACTACACAATGAGTCGTAACGAAAACACTAGTACAAGTCCGAGATTGGAACGTAAAGGTGAAAACCTGACTGAAACGACCAAGCTGGAACCCGCCAGGAAATGTTTGGTCAAGCTTCCTTTCCCAGCAGATGCGTCTACTCCAAGACCTGACAATAA
This sequence comes from Paramuricea clavata, assembly GCA_902702795.2. Lineage (NCBI taxonomy): Eukaryota > Metazoa > Cnidaria > Anthozoa > Malacalcyonacea > Plexauridae > Paramuricea > Paramuricea clavata. The sequence continues at coordinate 19,943 of CACRXK020002991.1, read as the reverse complement.
AACCTCCACTGGAACTACGAGATTGGAAACTAAACTAAGTCCGAGTTTGGAACGTAAAGGTGAAAACCTGACTGAAACGACCAAGCTGGAACCAGCTAGGAAAAGTTTGCTCAAATTTCCTTTCCCGGCAGCAGATCCGGACAATAAAAACTCCGCTGAAATTACGAGGTCGGAACTAAATAGTGAAGCCTCGGATAAATCTATCAAGCTAGAAGTTGATAATAAAACCTCGCAAAACGTTTCTAGTCCAACAGATCTGTCTGCTCAGAATTCGAAACTTGGTAGCGACAACTCTGCCGAAAATATTACGCTGGAACCCGTCAGTAAAAGACCTGCTTTTCCTATTCCTAAAGACCAGTGTAATCTTCCTATCCGTGAGGCGCTGTCTGCTATTCCTATCCCAACAGAACTGTCTTCCCTAACTGTCGAAGGAGTTGGGCGACTCTTGACAAGTCTCAACATGGCATGCTATGCAGACAACTTTCAAGAAGAACAGATAGACGGCGAGATGTTGATGGAATTAGATGAATCAGCTTTGAAATCTTTAGATTTAAAGCCGTTCCATGTGAGAAAATTGATAAAAGTTATCGCAGGTTGGCGACCAAGTGTTGACGGCAACAAGGATTAACTCTGGTTTGCTGATTTAAGCAAACTTTCGGTTAGCAGGGTTCTGCTCTGCTAGTAGACGAAAGTTTCTTGAACTCGTACTGAATTAGCCTTTCTCACGATGACGAAATCCGCCATTTTTGGGTGACATTTAATTTTCGTTAACCAATGCAGGCAATTTAAACAATGTGAAAAGCAATTTTTCAAAATAAACTAACCATTTACATAGCAAATTTACCATTATTTGTCCAAACAATTATAAAAAGTCGCTGTTATGTGGACTTATCTGGCAGACTTCGGCTGAAAAGCCACCCAAAAATGGCGGCGTGAAAAAGGCTGATTGATCCAGATCTCCTCAGTCATGTACTAGAGGACATAATTGGCGGCAGAAGATTGGTTTGGTTGGAGTGGGCAACTGAACAAATTGGGGTCGGTGGCATGTTCCCCAGAAAAGTTTATACATCTAGAGGAGTCTCTGAAATGACTTTTCATTTCGTTCTTGGGAATGTCATTTTGTTCATTTGTAGCAGTTCGGGTAGCGAAGAATCCGATCGACACCTTTATATTAAGTTGTCTTACTCCGATATCTTATGAAGAGAGCTTTGCCCCTTTGCTTCTACTTTTGTGCCCCCAGACCCCCCCCCCCCCCCCCCCCCCCCCCCCCCCCCCCC